>JAAFKN010000211.1:0-17472 GCA_011800035.1 Thermochaetoides dissita | reverse complement strand
CAGTACATGACACAGATACGCTACATGATTGCTCTACATAACCATTGCATATAGGGTAATACATCTGTTTGGTACGGAGAACATATTTATTGTCTTGTCTCTGAAGCTCTCTCACCTCGCTTGACGAGTCGAGGTCTCCCTCCTGTCCTTGTGCAACCACACCAGACAATATCTCACGCACACAACGCATCGATCGACGTCGCAGGAGCCGTTGGCCCCGGGTCTTGGACGGACCTGTTCTCGCTCTCATTTCATCAACGCAACGCCATCGCCGCCTTCTAGAAATCCTGTCCCTCCTCTCGGATCCTTGACGTGTTTACACTATACTAAACACAGTTCAGGCTGCACTCAACCACGCGCCACGTGAGGCGCCAAACCACAACATCACGACCGCCAACAGCCTCTCAATCTATGATACGGGTCTGTATATTGACTCCGCATACCGAAACGATCATTCGATATCCTTTTGTTGCCTATTCCAGGCAGGAAGGCCACTCACGTCTTCATAAAATCATCACCCCGATTGCCATCTTCGCTGACAACAACAGGGTACCGAACCCGGCGACGATACGTGCCTTGAAAAGCTCGGGACCGACTGCCGGGCCGATGGCACGTATTCGCTCCCTCGGATGTCGGGACGATCACAAAGGTTTGGCCGTGGCATCGGCGGCGGTGTCGATAGACCCTAGTTACATGAATTAGGGCCGATTTGGCGTGATTTCCCGCGCTTTTGGGCAACACAGGTAAATGCCGGCGGTGTTTTTGGGGCAGAGGGTAACTAATCTTTGCGCGCGTTGGCGCTGGTTGTTGGTGATGAGTACGTTACGCCGTCATGTGTGCGCTTGCTGCTGCGGCTGCTGCTGCTGCTGGCTTACCGTACGTTAGGGATGCATGAGTAAGGCTTTTGATGAGGGTTTGTTGTTTATTGCTTCGTTCGGCATTCGGGAAGTGAATTTCGGCTCTTCGAGTTCTCCATATAGTACGCTCGAGCATCTACTGTGTAAAGAGTAAGTAGGCGGTGTAGACTCGCCCGCCTGATTAGCTACACAAGGAGGTGACGGCACAACAGATCAGTCAACGATTAAGAAAGTGTCTTAGGCAGTGCAATAGTCGAAGACTCGACACTGTGCGAGCATGTAGATGGTCATTTTGCCTTCGTAGGGCGACTTACACAGACTAAGTCAACGCAAAGATCGCGCATCTTGTGAGACGGCACCAGCTTCCGGCTCGACTTGCCTCTTACCCGTGTACAGAAATGGCTAATACGGTGGCGTGCACATTCTTGAGCTCGGTTCCCGGCTGCCTGGTAAGCGCTGACTAAACTTCTCCACCCACGTTAGCGTCGTCGTGAAGTGTTTGCCTTACCCTGGAACCTGATGAAGCTTCATTTGCAGTTAACAACCCAGGATAGTTTCTTCAATAGGCCAACACTGATCCAAACTGTCCCGAGCCGCCCAAACCCCTCATCTCTTCCAGTGAAACCCACGATCAACTCCCTCAACCTCGGCGAACCGAGACAGCGCAGTACAGTTCAACGTTGTACTCACATCCCTCGTGACGGCAGACCGGATTACCGGATTACCCTACCGAGTAAGCCGCCCGGCTATACCTTCCCTCTCCTCTACCTATCCACAACCGCCATCTGTCTGTCCTGACCCCTCAAGCCAATCTGGGCACCACCGCCTCTTCCATCCATCCCTTCCTTCCCCGCGCTCCCTTCGGCAAGCATCCGATATCATCACCGCCATTGCCTCTGTGTGTCTTACCGCTAGTGGTAAAAGCAATAACGCTCTCAAAAGTCACGGCTACAACGTGGCTTAACAACGTTTGGGTGGATTTCGGGTTGTTCCGTCTTGGGCTTGTGTGTCTTCCTTGGAATGGGAGACATCACACTGCCCGGGGGTCCAAGCTTGGGGATCGTTTTGGGCGATCCGTATTGGAACTGAAGCGTCACTGGAGGCAGAGGGATCAGTTGATGGGCTCCATAAGGAACAGCATCACGAAAAAGATCGCTCTGGCGGAGTAGGAGATGAAGCTGAAATCTCACTGCTCATCATACGGACTGAACCCAATGCTGTCATAACACACTACACCGTAACCCTGCCATGATCAAGATGTCATGATGCCTTACTCAAACGCATAACCCTATGAAAATCCCATACCCAACGCCATACTGTAATCAAGTGATGTTAATGTCAATCTCAAAGCTCCAGCTCCACCCAGCCCCCTGTCCCAGCCAAACGCGTTGCGCGGAGCGGATCAGCCCGCCAGCCGCCCCACTCCGCCTGGACCCCACGCAAGGCGGGGTCCAAACCGATCTCGATCGCAAACGGAGACTGCTTTCCAAAACATCCAAGCAATCCACCCACACAATCCGCCCAGCCCCCGCAATCCCCGAAACGACGTGCGGCTAACAGCAATGGACGCCAAAAGGTCTGCCGAAGCACTCGTTCCGCGCTTCCAGTTCGAACGGCTGCTTAATCAGGGTACGCGCGCTATCCCCGGCCCGTGACGATCCCGTTCACAGCAAGGCTGACATTCCGCTCAAAACACAGACCAAGCTGGCCGCCGATCAGCGCTGTACGGCACCATTGACGGACAGCCTGCGCTCCTGATCCTCGAACGGGCCCCATTCCCGACGTCCACAGCCTACCTGGGCCGCGCGGCCAACACCCTCCGGGCGCTAACCAACCTCGGCGCCAATGATATCTACCACTGGTACCTGGCCAGCAGCGGCGTCATCGAGATCCCGGCCGAGGAGAGCGAGGGAAAAGACGGCGAGTTTGCTGACCTTAAGATTAACCTCATCTACCCATGCACAGAGAAGCATGTGAAAAAGTACAGCAAGCAGGGCGTGCGCTTCGTGACCGAGACACCCGAGGTCTATCGTGACTATGTGCGGCCGTACATGCAGGCGCAGCGCGAGGCGGGCCGGCTGAACTGGGTGTACAATATCATTGAGGGTCGGAAGGAGGTTGAGGACGTCATCTACCGGACGCCGTACGGCCAGGATCCCGAGGAGGGCTTCCTGCTGCTGCCGGACCTGAACTGGGACCGCAAGACCGTCGAGGCGCTGCACCTGCTGGGCATCGTCGAGCGGCGGGATCTGTGGAGCTTGCGCGACCTCAAGAAGAAGCACCTGCCGTGGCTGCGGCACATGCGCGAGAAGCTGATCGAGGCGACCACCAAGGTGTACCCTACCGTCGAGGCGGACCAGCTCAAGTTGTACCTGCACTACCAACCAACGTATTACCATCTGCACATCCACATCGTGCATGTGCATCTCGAGGCGGGGGCAACGCAAGCTACAGGCAAGGCGGTCGGGCTGGAGAGCGTCATGGAACAGCTAGAACATATGCATGTGGGACCGGAGGACGGCGACGGCAGCGACGTGGGTATGGACCGCGTCACCATGTGCTACACGCTGGGCGAGGCGAGCGACCTGTGGGTGGACGTGTTCGAGCCGCTTAAGCGGAAGAAGCAGACTCAGTCGACGAGCGAGCCCGGTGCAGCTTCTCAATCGCAATAACCAGGTCGTTGGGGCTCGCGCCGTGCGGGCAGTCGGTCCACTTGCCGCCATCACGGATGCAGTAGACCTTATTGTCCAAGCGGACGGTGCAGGACTTGGTGACGCCGGCCTAGGAGACGTTAGCTTGTTATTTGTAGATACCCAAGACCACAACTCACGTTGGCCGTCCGCTGCACGCTCTCGCGCAGCATGCCGACACCGTAGGCGCCGTTCTCGCGAGTGGCACACTCGTTAAGGGCATCAAAGTCGAGAGCGTGCTCCAGCGCGCAGTCCTCGATCAGGCTGCGTTGCGGGATGTGCTTGTAGTCGCGCGTCAGGCACATGGTGAAGCCGAGGAAGGCCTTGGGCTCAGGGTAGAGCTTCTGGGCGCACAGCTCGATTATGTTGCCGAGGCCTGTGGTTGTAAGTGTGAGTCTTGTGTTGTGAGGGGCAAGGGAACGTACATTCTTCCGGGCCGTGCTTGCAGGCGACGCCGTCGTTGTCCGTCGGCCTGGGGATGTTAGCGAACGTTTAGGCTAGAGGTGTAGGCAGTGACACGTACGTCCCGATGAACGACAGCGTAAAGTTGACTTTGTCATGCACGCGCACCATCGTAGGAAGCACCAGATCCCGGAGGCAGTCCTGTGTTGCGTCAGATATGCCCCCAACTAGCGTATTTTCGGCGGTCGACGCACCCTTGCATCTGGGCACTTGCTCATAATGTGTGCCTCGAGAGGGACCAGCGCATGGGACTTCACCAACATCGACTCTACGGGCGACAAGACCTCAAACTCGTCGAAATCGAGCTCCTTGTGGAAGACGCCGCGCGGGTCGAGAAAGTAACAGGAGAGCACGTAGAGGCCGATAAAGAAGGCGACGGCGGTGGCGCGGACCAGCCGCGAGCTGGGGCCGCGGCGCATCGGCGGCATAGGCTTGGGTGTTGTTTGCATCGAGCGTTTTTCGTCCATCAGTGCGCTATCTTTGGGTAAGACTGTGGCGACGATATCCAAGTAACTATGATAGATGGCGAGGTTGATGATGCCTCTAGATGTTGATGTCCAGGGTTGGGGCTGTCAATGTTTGAGCAGCTCAGGGTCCAGCCGGCGGGGCTAGAAGATCCAGGTGGGGATGGACATACTACCAGTAAAATGCTGCCAAGAGAGCTATCTCGAGTTCCACAAAGCAGGCACAGACCTTTTTTGCACCGAGTAAGAAGACACCCGGCGGGCGCGGGCAGACTAAGGTGGGTAAGTCAACATAGGGTTACCTAGAAGGTGCGCACCTCACACCTGCACACCGTTGGAATCCCCTATCTATGTTCATGCAGTCTATGGTGCGATCAGTTCCTCATCCTGTTGTGGTTGCGGAGGAGGTGTGTTTAGCAGCTTGTTTTTGCAGAGAACCCCGCTGTTTGTCAGAGGCCGACAGCACCCAATGTCAGGCTCAACCGGAATACTGCTGAAGTGCAAGACAGGGTTGAAGACAACTCTAGCAAGTGGAATAAGATCCAGGCGAAGCACTTGGTTCGTGGTTTGGTAGCTTCATGAGAATAGGGGTTGTCCCATGAGAGTATGCGCGACAAGAACCATCATCCATGACGTCAGCCACTCCGGCTTACCCGGACCCCTGAGCTACATCGCGAGCGTGGTAGGTTCTCCTGAGTCCTACTCCTGAAAGGCGAACGCAGAACATAGGACGGGCCCCACAGAGGGTCGTTCAAATACCCACGGTCTTGTAGAGCGCAGCCGTCGTTGCCATGCTTGTCGTCACCATCACCGTCACCTCCAACCTCGTCATTTCCATCATCGTCCTCATTGTCCTCCGTGTCACTGTCATGTTCTTCGTCTTTATCATCTCCATCCTCGCCGTTGCCACCTTCTTCATCCTCGTAGATATCTTCCTCTGCATTCGGGAGAGCAAAAAGCTTCAACTGCTCCAGATGCTTTCCGACGCGCTTGATGTACTGTGAGAAACTACCCAGGTTTTCCTGGCAGCATTGGGCAGTCCATGGACCTGTTCTGAACCGGACCTTCACCAAGAACAATAACTGAGTTGAGCTGCTCTTCAGTCGCCTGTGGGAGGTGTCGCTGGATGAGGTGGCCCTTGAGTTCGGATTCAGAACTGTAGGATACATTGTACTGGAAATGACTGGACCATGAACGCTAGTGATACCGCAAAACATGGTCCTCCCAGTGATGCCGTCTTTCGGAGTCAAGATTCTGCTTGATAGAGTCTGCAAAAAGGCACGTATAACGGCGAAGATCGCCGAAGACATGACTCCTAGATGAGATATGTTAGTATATATGGCAATGGTAAGCTCAAGGCATCGCCCAGAACCATTGCTTACTTCCAGGCACGTCTGGTGCTTGCTACAATCATCCTATAGCGGAACGGACATTCGAAGACTCCTTGTTCGGCTGCAGCTGGCAATCGCGGCACACGCAAGTCTCCTCTGAGCCCCTTGGCAGATGAGGCGTAAGATGTCATCGAGAGAGGCACGCTTGACCGCTCATCCTCATCAACTATGTCCTGCCGAGAGCTGAGACCTGACAGCTCCTGTACATTGTCTGGTACAGTAGATATAACTGTACTTGAAAGAGCCTCGGTTCTGGCAGTTTGTTCCGTGTCCTGGTTTTCTTCGTTCTGCTCTTCCAGAAGAGACTCCAATCCAAATACCAGCTTTTCATGGTGCTTCCGGCGATAATGGAAGAACTGGCGACGCCTTGTGATCGCTTTGCGGAGTCCTCAGTCACTTGGGGATCCAAGTTCGGGAATGTGTCTCTCATGTGTGCGATATCATACGGTTCTCAATATCTCATGTCGTCCAAGCTTCCAGAGACTGTTGATACCCGTTTGTAGAACCGTACATGTGGAGCGGGGCTCGAGATCGTAACTGAGAGACTAAGTAGGCAGTCGACAACCTCTTTTACATCGGCGCAAAGGCCTAGTACGCGAGTTTCCAATATCGCTTCCTCGGAATCAGACTCGGAGTCGTCTTGGAGATGCGCGGTCGATCCATGCTTGCTAGCGGGTTGCCGGACGTGATCCGAAGGCTTTTGGGATCTGAACAGAGGTAGCTTAAGGATGTCTTGTAAGGATTCCAGCGCATCCTGCAAAAGAAAGACAATGTGACGTTGAATCTAGGGGGCTTCTCTCAGTCAATGATCCAAGGATGCTCTCCCTTTGCGGTGCGCACCAAGATTTCCAGCCCAGAGCTTCAGCCGGCACTCCTCATTCTTTAGTGATAGCAGAATTTGCGGGAGCACATTTGACACATCCTTGGCCCAAGAAGGATTTCCCTGCTCAGCACCAAGAGAGTTCATAACCTGGTATAACGCACGCAAAACCATGCGAAGATTTGTGAGCTATCGGGCCCGGGGCTGAGCGTACAATGGTATACCAGTGTCCATTGAGAGAAGCAACAGCGGACAAAGCTTGAATCGGGACCTTTATGAGAGTACAAGGGCACAACAAGGTGATAAAGGGCTCTTAGGATACCTAACAACAAGTCGTTGATACCAACTTAGGAGGTTGTTGAAATGGACGGGAATAGACATATAATACTAGGGACCCTTGGTCTATGCATAACCACTCTGCTGCAACATGCCCATGGAAGCTTTTGCAGCCTGAAACGGGGAGAGAGATTCAGCCCGCGAATCAGCCTCAAATCTTACCTTGAGCTCTCTGTGTCACGCGGGGTTCAGTACCACTCATAGATGCTTGGGGAATGTCTAATTCTGCCCAAAGTTGGTCGCTTAGAGCGATCCTCGACAGTCTCACATCTACCAAGACCTTGCTTTTTGAGATGCACCTAGTCTTTACAAGTTTACACTAGACAATTAGTTGTCCGACGCTGCAGCATGTCTGGAATTGAGGTGGCTGGCCTTATTCTAGGGGCGATCCCTCTCACCCTTGCAGCAATAGAGCCTTCAATGGGGTGTGCTAAGTCGAGGAGTAGGATTGGGAGCTCACGCTCACTCAGAAGCATCAAACGTCAGTTGGCCACGGGGGAGAAGAGATTGCGAAATCTTTGTGAGTTGTTGCTGGGCAGTGCCCTGCCTAATGGCGAAATAGACGCCGCCATTCTCGATCCGTTCGGGTCCTCTTGGAGATCTGAAGAGGAATTGAATGACAAGATTCACCGGAAGCTGAGGGGGTAATCATAGCTTGTTTGAGGAAAGCATATCGGAGATTCACGAGGCATTAGAGGCGATTAAGAGTGCTTTGGACCTCGACAGCGGTGTTAGCGATGGGACAATTCTGAGTGATGCTTACTGATGAGCTGTTCCAGCCGGGGACTGACACGAACCAGCTTGGACCCGCCACGAAGAGCTGGATGTCTCGCGCGTTTTGGAAACCGAACTGGGATGAAGTCCAATCCAAGCTGAGCACTATATCTCGGGCCCTAGATGAATTGGGAGCTTTGAGTGGACTCGACAAAGATTTAGAACCCTCGAGACGCAAGCGCTTCAACGCGAGATACGTCAAAACCCTTCGAACCGTGTCAATCAGCGCAGCTGAGGCACTAAAGTCCGGCTTTCTTTGCACCATTATCCCCAGGCACAGACACACTATAGGTCTCAAACTTGTTCGGGGCATTAGCTCTGATGGCGGCAAGCTTGGAGAGAGAGAGGACAGGATCAACTTTCGTTTGACTCTCTCCTCGGAGATAAACGAGAACCATTTGTCTATGCCATGCAGCTTTTGGGATGAGATAGATATCAAAATCAGCTGGGATCCCCACACAACTTTTGTGCTTCCATCAGAAGTGGGCAGGGAAAAGTTGGACCGTGATAATAGCCAAAAGACCACCATCTCGACGAGTTCAACTTCCTTGGTGCCATCAAAAGCGGACAGTATAAGCCTGGGAAAAGAGCAGGGAGTAAAGAGCGGGACTAAGTGGTCCCCTTTCACAGGAACTGAGAAGGACAACTGGCTAAAAGAGGTGCTGGCCTTTCGATTTATGAGGAAAAAGCGGGCTCAGAAACTCAGTGATGTCAAGCAGGCTTTGTTAGGGGCAGCCCGGAACCTCACAGACACTGCCGTAAATATCGCATTGAAGCCATATGGAAACTCGGGGCCATTGGGAACTGATGGTCAGGATGGCTACCTGAGGGAGAAGGGGACGGAGAGAATGATGGTCCACAAGGGTTGCGCAGGAGATGGACCCCGAGATGTCAGAGCTGGACTATCCAGTTCGCGAGCAACATCTCCGGCACTAGATCGCTCCCCATCCATAAGAGACTTATGCTCTACCTTGAAATCTTCTAACCCAAACGCGCAGGCTTGCTGTGGGCACGTATCCGATCCCAATTCCCCAACCCCCCAACGTCCTCCTTTCAGGTCTACCTTGTCTCAAGCAACAATAAATGGTCTGCTGTCTCGCTCAAAGACATTTTAGAATAGGAATATCACCGGCCACACCATTTTGCGCCTATCGCACACAGATTTGAGCTCGCAACAGCAGTTGCTCGGAGCTTTCTCCAGTTCACTAAAACGCCGTGGTTGCCAGAGCCAATTAGCAAAGGTAATATTCACTTCTTTCAGGGAGAAGAGGCCATGAGATACACCGGGCCATATCTCCAAAGCCGAATTTTGCGAGGAATCAGCGATCAAGGTGAGGCTACAGTCGATCAAACGACCCAACAACATATCAGCAACGACGATAACCCCTGGTTCCTGCTAGGGATCCTGCTTCTTGAGATCGGCCTTGGGTCACCCATAGAGCGTTTGCGGGAGGGTAAAGAAGATAGCAACTTGGTCGGTGACGACTATAGCATTATCAAACACTGTCTGGTCACCAATAAGTTGCTGAAAGAACGTTGGGAAGTTGGGGAGGGTTACCAGCAAGTTGCACGACGTTGTGTTGCGAGAAAATCTGTTCAAGGAATGGATACCGAAGAGTCTTGGAAGAAGGTGTATAGTGAAATTGTGGCGCCGCTGGAGGAGATTTACCTGATGTCAGGAGGTGATTTTGAGATATAGAGTGAGTGAATCCGACCTTTGCAATTGGCATTGATGACAGCTGTAATTCACTTTTATTCAATATCAATGCGGCGTCTGGTGATATATACCGGGGGCTGATATACTCTGTTTCGTCGTGTAGGATTCAGTGAGAACCTCATGCCCAGGCGGCCGGTACAGGGTCATGGTGAAGGGAAAGAGAGAAGGAGACGTAAGCAATGAAGAAAGGATGGAATTCAATAACTGACTCGCCGTAATGCGTATAATTTGCCACGAGATTCAGACGTTCGGTATCCGAAGTTACTGGTGGAAGTTGCACAGCAAGAGCGTTGCACTCCCGCTACGCCCTCAAGGTGCTGAAAGCCGCCAACAGATGACCGTTCAAAGCCAGCAGCTTCATGCTCATCCACTCGAGCCAATGCTCGAGCTGTTGACGATTCAAGCCCAGTGCTATGAAAGCACCAGGAAGGGTAGAGCAGCTGTTGTGCAGCTGACGATCCTTGGCACACACGGAACTCCTTTCCCTCCCCTCCCGCAAATCCGCGTCGCTAACCGCAGTTAGGCGTGTCCTATAACACAAGTCAAAGTATGCAGGAGTCGGGGAAAAATAAGACATGCATCTATCTTTTCGGGTCTGCAGCAACCTGGCCTCATGTGTCGAAGACAAGCCGTCCAAGAGCCGCAGGGGTTCCCGCTGTTTGGTCATCAGTAAAGCAACCACCACAGAGCTTCCATTTGAGCCTCGGCATGGAATTGACACCAACAGCTTGGGAAAAAACCAAACTCTGGCCGAAGACGTGGATAAAAACTTCTGCAATGGTCGACGCGTGGGCATGATGGCGGGACGGTTCCTAGCCGGCGGGGGTGGGTTTCTCGAGGGGCGCTAAGAGGAGACCTAAATGTCGTGATACAAGAGCTGCATAGCATCATCACGCCGACACCGGGTACCCACGATTGGCCATGAGGGTCCGAAATGTGACGCATTGCCTGTCAATTGTTATTCAAAGGATCGAACGAATGTACTAGATAGTTACACGCAAGAGAATCAATATGCGGTAGTTGGATTATAAGCCGGGTGTT
The DNA here is from genome assembly GCA_011800035.1 of Thermochaetoides dissita. NCBI lineage: Eukaryota > Fungi > Ascomycota > Sordariomycetes > Sordariales > Chaetomiaceae > Thermochaetoides > Thermochaetoides dissita. The sequence goes on along the minus strand of JAAFKN010000211.1, from coordinate 6,920 downwards.
GAAGGTGCACCGCCATGTCCGGTGACACAACGACTGAAAGACTAGAACTCAGAAAAATATCGACTTGAGGAGCAGCATGACGGAGCTATCGGCAGGCAAGGGTCGCCTTGCAGTTCCGACGATGCAAGCGGGACCGACCATTGGATTGGGAGCGAAACCAAGTGATATGGACCGTGATGGACCAACGTGAAATATCAATGCTACCCCGCGTCCTCGTGTGCTGTGTTCCTTTGCTTCAGCAGCTGCCCAGAGACTTTTGGTCCAGAGCGACGGCAGAATGACAGTAAACGCAAACGGCCAAGCAGCCGGTCGTAGCTCTGGCGCTAGTTCTGAGCGCCGCGATGTCGAGTCTCTCTCGCCCAAACACTCTGCTCTCACCACCGTTGTTCCCATCCCCAACGAAGACACGCCCCTCCTCTCCGAGAATGGCACAGCGACGTCGGCCTCAACCGAGCCCCAGTGGCTCAGCGGCCTGACGACCAAGCGTTTCCAGCTCCTCTTCCTCCAGATCGTCATCGGCAATTTTGTCGCCTGCTTTGACGGCACCATCATGACGTCCAGCCACCCGGCCATTACGTCGTCCTTTGGCAGCAGCAACGCGGCATCGTGGCTGTCGACCGCCTTCCTGCTGACGTCGACCAGCTTCCAGCCCGTCCTGGGCAGCCTATCGGACGGTTTGGGCAGAAAAAGCCCTTATGTCGCGACCGTCGCTATCTTCTTGGTGGGCACGGCGGCATGTGCGCTGGCGCCGAGCATGGGCGCGTTCATTGCGGCGAGGGCGCTGTGTGGTCTGGGTGCTGGAGGTATGATGACGCTGGGTATCATTATCTTGAGCGACATCGTGCCGATTGAGTGAGTTTAGGCCCTGCTGTCGATCCAAGAGCGCCGGCTAACGTCCACAGGATCCGCGGCAAGTATCAGGGCTACCTCAATGTCGTCTTTGGCGTTGGTTCTATGATGGGCGCTGCGCTGGGTGGTCTCATGGCCGACACACTTGGCTGGCGGTGGGAGTTCGGTGTGCAGGTACCGCTGCTGGTCGGCTGCCTGACGCTCTCCATGGTCATCATTCCTGCCGATCTGGGCTTGTATGGCAGACAGCAGAAGCCGCTAGGGGAGGTCATGCGCAACTTCGACTTCCGCGGTTCCATCCTGATGGCCAGCTCGGTCACATGTCTTATCATTGGCCTGGTAGGTCTTGGCAGGTTCTCCTTTGATATCGAACCCGATGCTAACTTCCCGCAGAGTCTCGGAGGTAACATCCTCCCCTGGTCTCACCCTGTTGTGATTGCCTCTCTCGTCCTCTTCACCATTCTCTTTCCCATCTTCCTGCACGTCGAGTCGAATCCGCCAGCCGGGGTCAAGCCCGTCATGCCAATCCATCTTCTCACCAAGCAACCGCAATCCAACCTCCTCTTCTCCAACCATCTCGCCTTCCTGGTCTCCAGCGCCGTAATCTTCAACGCCCCCTTGTATTTTCAGGGCGTTCTCCTCACGTCAGCCACGACCTCCGGTCTGCGCCTGGTCGCCTCGAGCGTGGTGACTTCCATTGTCGGCACCACGACCGGCTTCCTCATCACCTACACCCGCCGCATGAAGTGGGCAGTCGTCGGCGGCACGGCAATTCTCACGGCAGGCACTGCCCTGTTGGCAGCTCAGAGGCCCGGTTGGCCCGGCTGGGTGTACGTGCTGTTCCTGGTGCCGCAGGCCGCGGGCTGCGGTTTTGCCTTCCCTGGTACCCTCATGGCCGTGCTGGCTGTGGCGCCGCAGGAGGAGCAGGCCGTAGTAACGGGCACACTAACTCTGTGGCGGAGTCTGGGCAGCGTTATGGGTGTCGCGGCGAGCTCCCTCGTGATGCAGAATGCGCTGCGGGTGTACCTGGACAAGTACGTGAGCGCTCCAACTCTGGATGAGAAGGAGAAGATTGTGCAGCTTGTGAGGAAGTCGGTCGAGGCCATCAAGGAGCTGCCCGACGGCTATCGCGCGCAGGTGGTGACAAGCTACGGTGCGGCGTTGAGAGTGACGTTTGTGGCGACTTGCGTGGTTGCTGCGCTGAGTATGCTGTTGGTGCTGCCGGTGAGGGTGCCAAAGCTGACGAAAAAGACATAGCGCCTCGGTAAGGTGCCGCTGGATGGGAATATACCATCAATTTATGTGCATCCTCTAAAAAGCCCACTTTCATAGCGTCCGTTGTTTACATGAATAGAAAGGATTTTTTTTTGCTCTTAGAACCCAGTACCGCTTTACCATGCTCATTATTACGCTTGTCCAAGCCTCAACTCCTCCAACTCGTCCCGTAACTTCCTGTATAACTCCTGGGCCTCGCGCTCGCGAGTGCTGACGAACGCAACCTCGGCCCGTAGCGCCTCCAAACGCCGCTGGATAGCTTGCTCCTCGGACGCCCGCAGCACCTGGAAGCCAGCCAATGCGTTGCGCGCCTTTTCCAGGGCCGCGTGCGCCTCGCCGAGCTTCTTGCGCAGCATCTCGGCTCGGTTCTTGTACCCGCCGAGGTGCAGATTGAGCTTCTTCTCGAGCTTGTTGCCTTTTTCGGCAGAGGCCATGAGGCGGTCGAGGGCAGCCTGTGACTGTTAGCAGGTGCACGATTAACTGATTAGTCAGCGGGATCTTACCTCGAGAGTTGCCCTTATGTTAGCGACCTCGTCCTCCCCATCCTCACCGTCCGAGTCGTAGTACCCCAGGCCAAGCCTAAGGGCATTAACACTCTCCTCCCGCTTGTTCCAGATAGCGTGAACTGCCTCTGGCGCAGGTTTCTCCTTCATCTCCATCAAAATCTGTAACCTGGCCTCGGCGAGTTCGTCATCGCTGAATCGTGGGATCTCGACCAGCTTGACTCCCGGCGGAGCACCCGGCAACGGGTACTTGGTAGCATCATGGGCCATAAGTAGGGCAGCCTCACGAGCGACCATGGCCCGCGCAGGGTCCTCGATCTCGTCGGCTGCACGGAGTAAAGCGTCTTTATCGACAACAGCTGTCCGTGGCAGCTCACGCTGCATGACCTGGGTACGCCGCCGGCGCTCAGCCAGCTCGCGGGCCTCGCGGAGCTCCCGCTCGCGCCGGTCCCGGTCAGCAGCATCCTCCTCCAGCTCCTCTTGTGTCTTGGGCTCCTGTTTCTCCTCAGGAAGCTCGAGCTCCCACTCTGTCTCCTTCGGTTTTGGCAGCGCCGCGAGCTTCTGCTTCAGCTGCTGCCGGAGCGCGTGCTCCATTGACACGCCATCGGCGGCATTAAGAGAGAAGGTATCGCGGGGCGTCCGCAAAGGCGTTTGCCCAGGCCGCAGCGGCGTCGCTCCGCCATTGGGGCCTTGGCGGAGCGGAGTTGCTAGCGGGTTGGGTGTAGATACAACTTGCTTCTTGGGGGCGACCGACTCGAAGCCTGTCGTCCCAGTACCTTCGGCCAAAGGAGCGTTCTCGCCGCCAAGCAGTGACGACTGCGTCTCGGTAAGAACCTTGATGTTGCGAATCTCGTTGGCGATATGGTCTTCCTGGGCAGGAGCCCTTGGTGTCCGGATCGGCGCGCCAGTGTTCAAGGTCGAGTAGTTACCGACGAGCCCACGAGTAGCGTCATTCTCGCTCTCGCGAGCCATGGCACTGGCCCGCTCCCCAATCATGCCCATCTTGACGATCTCATCCAGCTCGCTGTCGCTGACCTGCGGAGCGGGAAGTATCAGAGGCTTCCGCTTGCTGCTCTGCTCGGCCTCGCGCAGCTTCTGCATCTGGCCGGCCTTGAGGGCCGCCTGGAGAGACGCCGAAGGGCCATCTTTGTTGTTCTTCCTCTTCTTGCGCTCGGCATCTTCCTCCTCGTCGCTCTTGCGCTTGTTGCCCACCTGCTGCTTCTTAGGGTCGAAATGGACGCGCTGCCACTCGTTGCGAGCAATCTCCTCAGTCGTGTCGTAGAATCCGGGCGCCGGCTTCTTCTCAAAGGGGATGTCGGCGTTGTAGTCCATCTGGCCCTTCTTCCGGGTCGTGATCTTGATATTGATGCCGGCCGTCTTGAGCTCGCGGCGCTTCTGCAACGCAGCCAGACGTCTCGACTCCTCCTGCTGCCGCTCGCGGGCCTTCCGCTTGGCCTTCTTGCCTTGTGTATTGGCCAGACGGGCACGGGCTTCGCTCAGCATCTCCTTCTCATCCTCGTCGAGGTCGATCGTGTCGGGACGGGCGGGCTTCGTCTCAGGATCTGGGTCAATTTCGCCCGGTCGCAGCTTTCTGACATCTTCGGCAGTCGGGGCACGAGTCTCGCCGCCCTCCGGGCCCGCCAGGCCCAGCTCGGACGCTTCGCGCTGCTCAGCCTCATCGAGGAGCTTCTGGTAGCGCTCGAGACACTGGTTGGCGGTACGACCGACGATCGGGGCGATGGTACGCCATTGCGTTGGCATCAACTTGGCTAGGTGCAGCAGCTTCTCGTCCTCCTCGCGGCTCCATTCGATCTTCTTGATGCTGGGGTCCAGCCACTCGTTCCATCGCGCCTTGCACTGCTTCGGCGTCTTGCGTGCCAGCAGCGATGACACGCGCGCCCACTGGTTGAGGCCATACTTGCTGACAGCGGCCTTGAGGATCTCGTCCTCGATGTTGGTCCACACGCCTCCCTTGACGACGGGCATGGTGGTGATGGGTTGGTGGCGTTTGTGAAAAGTGCGCTGTCTGCGTTCGCGGTCGCGGCTACGAAACTGGAGCAAGGCAACCTCAAGAGCTGGTGGGTCTGATTGGCCAGTGCGCGCCAAGACCAGCCCCACTATCTTATAAGCACCCCTGTCCGTGCATGCAGTTCGCAGCTTCGATCGCGTCGTCGCGGTCCGTGGACTTGAGCTCCAACGTCTGTCACTGCGTCCTGCAGCACGCATTTCGATTCCCATCCAAGTGTAATTGGCCTTGGTCATTCCCCGTCCTTTTTTTGTTTCTATCCGGTCGTGTAATACCCCAATGGTATCAAACGCCCCTTCGCCACAAAGGGAGGGAACTCCCTCGGCGCAGGTCAACGGAGCTGTCCTTCCCTCTTCCATCCCGCAGAAGCGCGCACTTGAAGAAGACCACACGCCGGCTGTTCCCTCATCGCTGAACCCAGAAGCCAAGCCCAAAGTTCAGTTCCAAGCGCCAGAGGAGACGCAACCCATGGGGCGCGAGAAGAGGACCAAGAAAGATTCGCTCAAGAAGCGCGAGTCCAAAGCAGCCGGCTCGGACAGTGCCAGGGCAACACCCGACCCCAAGCCGAAGGAGCCGCCAGAACAGCTTGGGCCAATTCGATACAGGCTGCCGCCGCCGAAGCCGTCTGACTTTGAGCTGCCGCGCGGGCCTGTCTTTTCCAGCCATCACGAGGTCCAGGACTCCGAGGGCAGGACGATCGAGTTCTTCGAGACTTCAGATCAGTAGGTCTCAACTAACCGGCTAAGTAACGACGTGTACTGACCTCCTCTTCAGTGTATATAACAAGAAAAACTTCCACTACACACACTGCATCGCAGACCCTGCCTTCCGATCGAGCTTTTACTACCGTCAGACCGAGCCTCCGCCCTACGGCCCGCACATGAGTTTCGAGGATGCCGCCTCGCACATGTTTTTCGATCGCGAGGGCAAGCATGTTACGACAGAAAAGGGGTACCGTATGTCACGAGCCAATGTGGCCGTGCGCGAAGGGCGCTGGTTCTGGGAGTGCAAGATCACACGGGGCATCCTGAAGAATCGCCGCGAGGACGAGATGGAATCGCATGGTCATGTCCGTATCGGATTTGCCAGGCGAGAGGCGTCTTTGGACGCTCCTGTTGGCTTCGACGCCTACAGCTACGGTCTACGAGACATTTCAGGACAAAAAGTGCACATGTCACGACCCAAACCATTCTTCCCTCCCGGTGAGGAGGTCCGCGAGGGCGACGTCATTGGCCTCGAGATCTACCTTCCATCCCAGCGCTTGCACCGCAAGATTGTCCAGGGCACATACAACCCGGCTGTCGATCACGACGACGACCCAGACCTGCCGCCTGAGGCACCGAATATCGTGCGCGACCGTATCCCGATCCGCTTCAAGCAACACATCTACTTCGAGAAGATCGACTACCACACAACCAAGGAGCTCGAAGAGCTCCACAATCCGTCGCCCATGTCGACGACGCATAATACGGAGCCCCCGCATCCCAACCATCCGGTCCCAGCCATGCGCACGCTTCCAGGGTCATACATCAAGGTGTACAAGAACGGTAAACTAATGGGAACGCCCTGGACGGACCTCTTCGCCTTCCTACCGCCGGCGTCCAAGCAGGCGCAACAGTCCGGTGGGCGCGAGGCTCTCGACGACGGGTCATTAGGATACTACCCGGCCGTAAGCGTGTTCCGTGGCGGCGCCGTCGAGGTGAACTTTGGGCCGGACTTCTGGTTCCCTATTTCGGATGATGCCGTGATGGACGGGACGAAGACGAGGCGGCTCCGGCCAATATGCGAGCGCTACGATGAGCAGATTGTCGAAGATATTGTCTACGATATCATTGACGAAGTCGACTTCTGGATGCAGGACGGCGGGAAGGATATCGACCGCGGCAGAGATGAGAAGGCTGAGACTGCAGGAACTGGTAGGGAAGAGATTAAGGAATTGTTCCAGGATGACTAGAGGTATCAATGGTAATAAACAGGTGACGTCCTTCCGTTTGAACTCCTTATTTAATATTATCAGGAATGGTGCACATGGGTATCATCATTACGAGCTCTTCGCCCTCTCAACCTCTGCTGGCGCCTTAGCCCGACCCTCTGCCCTTTCTCTCTCCTCCTTCTCCCGTTCCTCCTTACCCCTCTTCCAGCAATACCACAGCACAAACAGCAGCAAGACAACCGCCGTACTCCACAGCGCGCTCGTCCCAGCAACCGCAGGCCACCTCATCTTCAGCGCATTCACAATTGCCCTCAGCATCGCCTGCACCACAGCC
>JAAFKN010000210.1:0-17492 GCA_011800035.1 Thermochaetoides dissita | reverse complement strand
CTCTCTCACGCGTTCTGGTCGCCTCATCTGCACGCCAGCCATGCCAGCCATGCCCACCATGCCTGACATCCCCGGCCAGGCCATGTCCAGCTCGTGATAACAGACACCAGGAGCCGCTTGCCGTCCGCGCCGTCCAATCGCCAAGCAGACCGAGGGGAAAGAACGCGGTGCTGCGTGGCTGCTCGGCTAGACTTGTCCCCCAAGCCAGCTTTTGCGGTTTTAGCTTCAGCTTCAGACGTCGAGCACGCATGTCCCCGCTCTTTGCCCTAAGCCGAGTCTGCGGGACCGGCAAGGGCCTTGTTGAGATATTATTGTTTTGCAAAGCCGTCGATGATAAAAATAATGAATGAAGGACGACGGCAACAATGAACGACGGCCTGGACTCGAATAACAAAGAGATCAACAGTCTTGGACTGTGCCAACAAACACGATGGCATCTCTCCCGAGGTCCTGCTGGCTGGTGTCCGGTTTACCCTCCTCTACTTACACAAAAAGGTCAATTTTCAGGCGAGACACGATGCAGACTGCCGTGGCAGTGATGGTTTGATAGGTAATTGATGGTGAGCTCCGGCTAACGCAAAGTTCCTGGACTTATCAGCCCGCCAGTAACGAGCGTCGATCAACAACAGGTGCATCTGCCGACGCCATAATGATGCCGCTGACCTTGCTGTTCGGTCGCGAGTTTGCCGAACCGTTGAGTTGTCGTCTTGTTGCTGTTGGCGCTCCATTCTTCCATGTGTCCAGCTTGGCCCAGAGCATGTGGAGCATCATGGAATGCGCGGCACTTCGGGTTGTATGTCGTCCACCGACCCCACTCATGCCAAGCATTGCCCACATTAAATCAATTCTACACCCACCGCCCACAATGCCCACTTACCCCCTCCCCCAGCCCAGCGGGCGGCTTTGAGACTCACGCCGTGCAGGCCCCTCGGTCTTCTCTGCCGGAGGTTTGCGAAGTGTGAGGTGAGATCTGAATATTCGGCATAAAGCTGTCGCCGTAAATCACGGCAGAATACCCTTCGTAGCCGAACCGTCGCCAGTGCCGACTTGCCGTGGTTGCAGTCTTGGCGACTTCGACAACGTACGAGTTGCACACAACCTCAAAGACTGAGGACTCTTGCTTGCACTTCCACTTAACACAGCCGTGTAATCGACCTTCCTTTTCTGCGACCCAGTTGAGCCACTTGTATCAGAGCTTCCGTCGCAGCATCCAATCGACACAATGGAGTCCAACGCCGGATCTGCACTCCCGTTGCACAGCTGCAGCCCTGCAGGGAGCAGATCGGAGACAAGCCGTCGAGAGACGCCGTGACAAAAGTTTATCACTGGTCTTATGAGTTCTGAGTTCTGACCAGCAAGCAGGAGCACCCTTCCATGCCGGCTTACCCTCTGTACCCCACCGTCGCTCCACAACCTTCATCCACCAGCTGCCCGTCATTGGGTGCTGTCTGGATATTCTGGATCTTCGAGAATCATCTCTTATTGCCAGAGTCCGCCGTGGCGCGATATGGATCCGGGAATGGGAATCACCCTTTAAGCTTATATTCCCCGGACTAAGACTGATGAGGACTGGCTGGAGCCTGGACCCCTCCCAGAGCACTAGGTGATACGAACTGGCAAGCGCAGAAACGATTCGGATCTCATTTCTAGATTTTGGAGCTGGGTTTGGGATCTGAGTTCTAAGTCTGATTCGCCTGCAGCAGCGACCAAGCGAGCACCACTTCAATGTCCTCCGACGAAGAGGCCGCCGCCGCCGATGGCGTCCCTCGCGTCCCCTCGATTGACTGCGAAAAGGAAGAACGTGATGAGCAGCAGGACCATGACCGCATCAAGGCCACTGCCCGCGTCATCCAGGGCGCTAAGACGGCAACCGAGAAGGAGCAGGAAATGACCCTGCTTCAGGGCATCCGTCTGTACCCCAAGGCCATCGCCTGGAGCGTCTTGATCTCGACCTGCATTGTCATGGAAGGCTATGACGTCTGTCTGATCAACAACTTCTGTGGGTGCTCCTCCTTGGCCCGAGTTGCCAGCTGAGGAAGCGGCCGACTGACTGACTGACTCCGCGATGCCGTCGAAAAGACGCTTTTCCCCAGTTCAATCGAAAATACGGAGAGCAGCTCCCAAACTCTGATAACTGGGAAGTTCCCGCCCGATGGCAAGCCGGGCTCAGTAATGTGCGTACTTTCAATATTTGGTTTCTGGCTTTGTTGATGTCTTTGTGCGCCCTTGGCGCTGGAAGCTTACGGCTCGGCTCGTGGCTGGAGCGCCGCGAGAGATAAGATGAACTCCCGCACATACAAGGAGAACAAGCTGACTGAGGAATCACGAGTCAGGGCGCCAACGTTGGCGAGCTGATTGGCCTGCTGATAAACGGCTGGGTCTCAGAGCGCTTTGGGTATCGATGGACGGTTATAGCATGCTTGATGCTCATCAATGCCTGGACTGCCCTTTTCTTCACTGCCAAAAATGTTCAGACTTTGCTGGCTGCTGAAATTCTCTGCGGTATTGTAAGACTTGGGTCACCGTTTTCCTCGAATCATTTGCTGGCAATGTCGCATTTTAGGAGACTTTCCGTGCTGACACTGATGGTATCCAGCCCTGGGGCGTGTTTCAAACCCTTACTGTCACCTACGCTTCCGAGGTGTGCCCCGTCGCCATGCGCGGCTACCTGACTACCTATGTCAACTTTTGCTGGGGTCTCGGTCAGCTCATTGGCATCGGTGTCATCATGTCCATGTTAGACAGACAGGATGAGTGGGCGTATCGTATTCCATACGCCCTTCAATGGATGTGGCCCCTTCCTCTTGCCATTGGCATCTTCTTTGCGCCGGAGTCACCATGGTGGCTTGTTCGGAAAGGGAAACTGGCCCAGGCGAAGACCGCGTTACTTCGCCTAACCAGCTTAAACCGCGAGACCAATTTTGATCCGGACGAGACGCTGGACATGATGGTCCATACCACAGCCCTGGAAGAGAAGACGGCGAGTGGCGCGAGCTATTGGGATTGTTTCAAGGGCCATGATTTAAGACGAACAGAGGTAAGTAATTCCGGCTATCGCTCTATCCCTCCCGTCTATCGCAGGCATTGGGAGGTGTCTTACTGACTGAACCTCCTTGGTGAAGGTCGTTTGTATGGTCTGGGCCATCCAGAACTTTAGCGGCAATTCTTTCTCCAACTACTCAACATACTTCCTCAAGCAGGCTGGTCTTAGCGAAAACAGCGCGTATGGTTTTGCTCTGGGCCAGTATGGTATGAACATGGTCGGCGTGTTTGGGGCTTGGTTCATGATGAGCCGCGGTATCGGTCGCCGATCCCTCTACCTCTACGGGTTATGTGGTCTTTGCACCATGCTGCTCATTCTTGGGTTCTTGGGCCTTGTTCCCGAGGCACACCGAAGAGAAGGCTCCATTGTCACTGGAAGCATCATGCTATGCTGGGCCTTGGTGTATCAACTAACTGTGGGCACTGTTTGTTACTCGCTCGTAAGTGAGATCTCGACGCGCCGCTTGCAGATCAAGACAGTTGCTCTCGGACGTGTGCTCTAGTAAGTTTCCAGATGGCATAGCGTTGGGCCTTGTTGCAACTGAATATCTTAGTTTCCTGTTACTTACAACACACTCTAGCATCATTGTTGGCATAATCTGCAGCGTTTTGACGCCGTACATGCTGAACCCGGGAGCATGGGACTGGAGTAACTTCGCCGGCTTTTTCTGGGTTAGTCCTCTTCAACATCCGCCGGGGAGTCATCAGTCAAGCATCAAGTCACTGACCATAGATGTGTATAGGGTGGCATCTGCTTCCTCTGCATCATCTACACATACTTCCGAGTCCCCGAGCCATCTGGACGATCCTTTGCCGAGATGGATGTCTTATTTCAGCGGGGTGTCAGCGCACGCAAGTTTGCTACCACGAAAGTTGATGTGTTCGAGGAAGATGTTGACGGGAACCTCATCGAGATTTACCGTGAGCACTCCAGAAAGAAGACACAGGAACAGCTGAGCTAGCTTACAATACCTATCTCAGTGGTGCCTCCATAGTACGGATTCCATGCATGCTAATGGTCCCTTTGCATGTCAATTTTACAAATGAGTTGGGAGGAGTTGCCACAAAGAATGCACATGGTGAATTTTCTTCTCATTATCACAAGTATAATAATACTAGTACCGAATATCATGTTCTATATGATTTACCTTACAGTCTGGATGCACACCCATCGACTTACTTGTTGAACTCAGCTTGTCTTGCTCTTGTTATACCCTTACACACACAAACTGACCTCTGCGATGCCTGCGTATTTTGGTAAGCATGTAATTACTGTACAGCTAAACAATGCGGGTGGAAGCTTCCATGGAGTGCTCTTGCGGCGGCGCGCAGATCCCATGGCGCCTCAGCCAAATGCCGGTCATGCCCCACATCTCCCTTGTCACCTCTCCAAGGTCACCCCACCTGACTCTGCTTCTCATGGAAGTTGTCCATGCACTCGCTCCTCATCGCATTCCCGTCCATTCCATCCAAGAACCCCTTCTTAAACCCCTCCCTACACAACCACAGTTTCCAACGGCACATCACCGTCGATATCTTTGCCTGACAAGCTGCAACTCCGATCGCATAGCGAACTGCTGAGGAGAGCAAAGAGACACAATGACAAGCGCAACGAATCCCACCCCACTGCACACCCCGCCAGGTCCAAATGCCCCGCGACCGAAAGGTGTGTCAAGCCCTCTGCATTCCCTGGATTCACGAAACCAAAGTCCGTTGGCTAACTGCAGGTTTCCCCAACACCAGGAATTCTTAAGAACAAGAATCGCGATGTTCCCCCGGTATCACCGACTGGCAACATTGACGCGGCGCATCTGACGCCCAAGGACACCAAGGAACTGACCATCGCAAACACCCAATATAATGCGGGCCGTCGGCGTTCTTCATTAGGAGCTGGAGCACGACTGGGCTTCCGCCGGCAAGACTCCCTTCCGCCCAGAGAGCCCGGAGAGAACGGCGGCGAGGAGCAGGGCCAGCGGCTCAAGTGGGATGAGGCGAACCTCTACTTGACGGAGCAAGAGCGGACCAGCACCATGAAGATCAACGAGCCCAAAACCCCATATGCCAGGCATTATGACCCCGCCGAAGACCCGTCCGACGAAGATGAGCCGGTGGAATCAGAGCGCGCCGACGGCGAGGGTTTAACAGCACAATCACGGCGGCGCCCGAGAGCTGACGACGAGATTCCCGGGCTCTCGCTGGGCGAACCCGAAGAGGAAGTTCCCGAGCACGAGTTTGCGCCTCGGCCGCGCGCGGTTCATGTGAATAGCAACGAGAGTGGGCACGATGCAGACGAGAAAGAATATGAGGTCGGGCTGAGTGCTGAGGAGCGCGAGAAGCACCGCCGGTTCGAGGAGATGCGCAAGAAGCACTACGAGATGAAGAATGTCGCTGCGCTGCTTGGCCACCCGGAGAAGCTGGAAGTGGACGATGACGAGGAGGAAGAGGACAACGATGAGGACCGCAACGCCACGCCACCCATCCCTCCACTGCCGGGCCGGGTTAACGGTTCATCGTAGGTAGACACAAGTGTCAAGTTTACGATGGAAAATACTGCCTGGTTGTGGAAGTCCCAGCCCCTGGCCAAGACGGCGCAGCAATTTATAGCTGTTTTTCTGAGACAATTTTTTATCCCCTCCACCCCCCCTTTTTTTAGTTTCCATGGTTAACTGTGTTGTGGAGAATGAAGAGATATTCTAGCGTTCCACAAGCTTCTTCTATTCGACTGCCACTCGCCCTTTCCTCCAGTTGAGGAAGCCTACATCATGCTACATCGAGGATTTGTTACTTGAGTCGACTCCAGACGGTCATGCATTGATGGTTTTGCATATGCTTCACCTCAAATGAACATGGTTTGATACGGCGACGCATCACTGAAGGAGGACTTCGACTTGTCTAGAGCGGTCGCATTGATGGAGACTTTCTGGGGACAGGCATGGATCAAAGGATCTGATGCTCAGGGTCTACAAGAGCCCCTTACGAGCCAGCTCGACTTTCCTCCCCGCCTCGCCAGCCTTGAAGCCACCTTTGGAGACACATATCCTCTGGCCTTCGGCAAGCTCAAACTTGTCCTGATGGTATGGCCAAGCACAGGGGCAGTGATGTGGAAAGTGAACACATGCTATTGGCAATGTCAGCTTTTGTTCTTCCTTTGTATGCCTATCACTCTTGTCTTGGGAGAAGCATACCTAGTGTGTCGGGGCAGAGGTACTTGTCACAATGTGCTCGGGCGTACTGCGCGCGATAGACCGAAGAGTCACTGGGGACGTTTTGAGGTTGTTGGCGATGCTGTTGGCCGCCGCCAAACACGTGGTCGAAGAAGCCAAACTGAGCAGTGACTGAGCCTGCAAGTGCAAGGAACACCAGAGCAAGTAGTCGCATCTTGAACCGTCACTGGCGTGGAGTCGTGGTGCGAGGATCTGCTCTTGAACCTCGAGACTTGCTCGAGAGCTAGTTGGCTGTAGATAGGATCCTGATTGTAGAAAATCCGAAGAGCGTCGCGTGATGGCCGCTAAACCAAGCACAGCTGACTCACTGGAGTGCGCAGTACAATTTGCTTCCCTGGCAACTGAACTAATCAAGGTTGATAGCTTAAAACTGACTGGGCCAGAAATCCGGGCAGTGTTTGGCAGTTCCTTTGCTTGTGGTTGATGACGCCAGGTGTACAAGGACCGCGGGCAGCGGACTTCCGGTTCCTTCGCGCTCTTACCTGCGCTTGCGCCAAGCAGCGGGCCCTCTCGTGCCAAGCAGTATACGGTGCTGAGTCAGCAAAAAATTCCAGCCTTGCAACGAACGGCTGAGTGCCGCTCTCCCAATCGTCGCCGGCCCCGATTGCGTCTAGTTTCCAGGTCCCTTGAACCCGATCGCGGCCGCTATCCCGACGTCCTCGCGGTCTCGCGCTCTTTTTGTCGCTCAATTTCCCAATCCCCCAGTCGCTGCGAGGAACGCTCGCGAACGGCAAGCGATGCAGCTCGCGCGGCTACAGCGGCCCTTCCAGAGGGTTGCTGGGGCTGCTGCAAGCGCCTCACGACCCCTAGGTGCTCTTTCACGGCCTACGACAACCTGCCTTGGAGATCGGTTTGCCAGCCTTCGAATTGCCTCACCAACCGAGATCAATGCCGCGGTCCAGGGCAAGCGCTATGCCACAGTGAAGTCGCAGGGTGCCTACAAGCTCAAGTCCAAGAAGACCATTCCGAAGAAGCTGGGAGCAAAGAGGACTGGCGGTACGTTTTCCCCGCCCGCGTGCCAGTGATGGGGGGCTTCCCAGTTGGCCAGTTTGTCAGTTCCCCGGGCGGACAGTCGTGTCGACTGACTTTCGTCTCTTCCTTGTTCCCAGATCAGTATGTTCTGCCAGGCAACATTATCTACAAGCAGCGCGGCACAGTATGGCATCCCGGCGAGAACACCATCATGGGCCGTGACCATACCATCCATGCTGCCGTTGCCGGTTACGTCAAATACTACCGCGATCCCCATCGCCATCCCGACCACCAATACATCGGCGTTGCCTTCAACCGCGACGACAAGCTCCCCTACCCTCCGGGGTCACCCCGCAAGCGGAAGCTCAATCTTGTGGCTGTGCCACAAAAGAAAGAGAAGCGCTCTGAGGAGGTCATATCCCCTAGTGGCATCCCCCTCACCGTAACGCGTCTGCCGGAATCCGAGCAGTTGACCGAGTCAGAGGATTCCACGACCACAGGGGTCTCGGTGACAGCGCAGACAACAGTGGCCGCGAAGCCAAAACTCCCAATACATCTTAAAAGGCGTATTCCCCTGAAGGATGGCAACTCGGTTATTGCACGTTTGATCCAGCAGAAGCTCAGGGCAAGAGTCATTACGAAGGCCAAGCAAGACGCCCGGAGACTCCAGCAGCAGAAGGAGCTCGAGGCACGCATGAATACCCGCGTGTTCCGTCTTCAGGATGACTACAGCTACCGTGAGACCAACTGGGAGATTGGCCGTCTCATTGGCGACGCCGGCACTATCCCCGGCACGGAGAAGACCGAGTCGCGGAGAGCCAGGATGCGCTCTCGCCGCAAGAAGCGCGCTGCCTACTTCAGGGAGCTCAAGGCCCGCAGGGTCGCCAAGGCTCGTCGCCGTGAAGAGTCCAAGAGGCGTTTGCGGGAGAAGAGGGCGCTGCTTCTGGCTCAGAGGAGAGAGGCTGCCGCCACTGTCAAAGCTGCCAACGAGGCTGCTAAGGCGGCTGCTGAGAAGAACAAGGTCAAAGCCTGATGGTGTTGCGATAGGTTGCTGCTGCTGCCCCATGGATGGCATCGTATATGGGCCGGGTTCTCGAATCCGCTGCCTCAACTACCCTCTTTCGCCTGGACAGTACATCCTTGTGTCCAGAGCTGTTGTACATTACCTGTTGCCAATAGAGTCATGATTGTCTTATTGGTTGGTTGGAGCGGACAATCTGTCTCGTAATGATTGCCTAAGAAGTGTTATCCTGATCTTGGCCCGAATGTCGTCCGCACAGCTCTATACCTTCAGATTGATTCTAAGCCTGTTGGCTTCCTTAGTCCGTTGTGCCTTGTCATGTGGTGGTGATTGATGATCTCGACATCCTCTCCCCATCCCGTGTCAGCACAGCTTCTGTCCACAAGGGCTTGATTATCGAAGGCCCTAACAACACCTTGTTCAATTGGCATGTCTTCGGGCTGCCCTTGGTCTTTACCAACACCTCTTGTTGACCCAGTAAGCATTGCTAATCTAAACCATGGCCAAGTCAGAATCATCTTCATACTTCTTCCTTTCAACTAGTCTTAGGAAAGTCTCACCTCCTGCCCCGACTTGGAACCTGGCTTGTTCCTAGCCCCTGCCGAGGGGGAATGATATCCAGCAAATAAAGTCGTGACATAGAACCTGGTTGCCACGAAGTGGAAGGGCTGCAAGGCGCTTTGCACTATTTCAGTTGTAGCGTCGCCTCGCAGGCATACCTTTGATTTGATTTCAATATCTTTATTCATGATCCCTCAAGCACAATACTGCAAAATGTTTCCAATCATGCACCTGAGCTTGTCATGACAGAAAGCATTCGAGCTCGGAAAGCATTCACTTTCACGTTCCTGTGTACTGACCTACACCCTGGTCAGAGGACCTGAAAAGCACACTAAGCAAGAACCAGTTCTCGAGTAACTTGGCAGAGCAGAGTCTGCTAGACCGATCGTCATTCGGACATCAGCTTGGAGTTTAACACTTTTCCCTCCAGACTGTCACCTTACCACTTAACATGACAGAGGATGGTAGTTTCTCTTTATACATAGAATCTTGATATACCTAGGTATCACTGTGTCCTGGCTGAGTTCACCCGCAAATCAAGTTGGCTTTCCCTCCACCGGGGTTGGATTCCATTCTATATAGCACCCATGCCAACAAGCCTCCAGCCTTGAAAAGTTTCGCCATCAAGACCACGTCATAGAAACCAAGAAAGTCATACTGGGGTCTCCAGTCTTCCATGTTATCGGTTGATGTTGGAGGGATGGTGAATTGGGGGTGCTGATGACACCAGCAAACAACAATAGACTAATAGCCTCTCCGACCCGAGGGAATCACTGAAACGCATAAGTAACAGAGAGTTATTGCCCAGTCAATTGACCACCGTCTAATCATCACCTCCCCCCTTCCTCCCGGGCGGCAGTGTTGAGCAATGGCTGTAGCTTAGTTCGATATAAGCCTCACAGCCAGGATGACTAGGAGAGCAAAGCAAGGATATATCGATAAAGCCAACGACAGGACATGAAACAAGATATGCGACTCTTGTTTAGGTGAAACGGTGAAGCCTACATAGCAGTAGTTGATGCTAAGTCCCTAATAAAGCTGCAGATAGAGACTAGTCGGCGACGATCTCCAATGTCTGATAGGAGTAAAAAGGTTGTATGAAGACTGATGGAGACTTTCGGGGTTGCTTTGATCTTGTGTATGGAGTTGGTAATATTCAGCGGCATCTTTCCCAGTTTGACCAAATGCAAAAGAAGTCAAGAAAAGCATACCGGGGACTGTGGTCACTTCATTCACTCAGGACATTGTTATCCATGCCACTGTAAGGGACAACGATACTGAGTTGAGCATAGCATTGTCCAAGTGTAACAAACACCCACCAAAGACAAGCCACATTTGAGATCATGGAGCAATCCTGCGGGCCCATGGTCCCATTTTCCACCAATGTTTCCTTATTGATGCTGAGAATAGTCTGTCGAGGCCCATATAATCTAATCACCAAGCCCTGTAATCACCATGAACTGACCTAAAACCACTGCATAAACCGGAAAACCGTGTTGTGGGTATCGTGAAATTCGGAGCCCAATCCCTGTGCGCCAAAGAAAATGAACTGCAGATGGAAACTGACAGGTGCGAAGTACGCATCCCACAGCAAGGTTGAATTAACGGAAGATCCGGCGGCTTCCTGTTCTCGTGGGGAACCTATCAACTCCGCTTTGTTGTTGTTGGTGCCAGATCCACTGCATGCCCACGCCGCCTCCTTCCAGGCCTTTTCTGTAACGACGAAGGGCTTCGCGTAGGTGCTCTGGGCGTAACGGCCCACGGCGGTCATCGGCCTCATTCTCCTTCTTCTGGGTTTCGCCCTCATCGTCTTTCTTGTCTTTGTCGCCAGCAGAGGCGTAACCGGATGACGGCAGAGTTGCTAAATCGATCTGCTTTTCGTTCATCTTTTCAATCCACTCGCCTTGAACGCGGCGAGCGCTCTCGATGATGTCGCCGATGAAAAGCTTGGCGACGGCGCGCATGCCAATGACAACATTGTCCGCGACCGACTGAGACACAGTGGCATTGATAAGCTAAGAAAGCAGTCAGCTTGGCTCTGGCAACATGATCCATGATTCAGAGCAGAATCTCCTTGGGCTTACTCTTCTGACTGCGGGCTTGCTCAGGTTGGCAGCACGCCAGTTTTCATAGCGATTGAACTGCTCATCAGAGAAAGCGCTGATGAGCAAGCGTCTGGCACGATGTTCTTCCTCCTTCTGCTCTTGGGTCCGGGCATCAGCCGTGGCGGCAACCTGAGTAGGGCCCTCTTCATCGACTTCACCCTCGTCCCCAGCACCGACAGTGCTAACCAAGCTTTTAGTCCCCCGGACGGCACTGTCACTGATGGCGCTGATGGGTGTGGGGGCGTTGGCGCCAACAACCGACGGTGTCTGCTCTCGAGCTTTCTCGGCCTTGGACTTGCGACCGCGTTTTTTCTTGAGGGGCGCGACGGCGCTGACCTGGCTACCACTAACAAGGCTCACGGAATCGACATCGACAGAAGGAGATCGCGGGCCGAGCGGTGACGCGTCGTCGGGCGGAAATGAGGTCTGACGGAGAGGATGGGCGGAGGGGGGACCCGACGAGATGGAGATGGCCGAAGCCTTGCGTCGTTTGAGGGCAGGCGACCCGCTGCTTGTATCTACCGTGCGCTTTCTGGACGACAAAGGGTTGACTCCCTGGATAGGCGAATGGGAAGTATAAGGCGGGGGATGCGCTGGCGGGGAGGCCATGATGGAGTCGCTGAGAGGGGACGAAAAGTGTGGCCTTGAATCGACGGGAGGACGTAGTTAGTTGAGTGGGCGATGTCAGCGATCGAGAGGTCGCCGAAGAGTAAACAGTTACAGTAGTTGATTGATCGTCTTGGATGTGCGATTGACAGAAGCGCCCGTACGTATCAAGAGCGCAATCGCAAGGATGCTGTTTCGTGGATGTTGGCTGTTGGGAAGGAGGGTGTCTTGTTGAAAAACATGGATGCTGCGTCAAGCATGCAAGCAGTGGATGTGGATCGAGCCGAAGCGTTTCCGGTTCCACCCAAGGAAACATGTTCCTCAGGCTGCTCGCAGGTTGGCGCAGGCCCACCCTCAACTGTTAAAATTGGAGCAGGCGCCTCAAACAGATGTGGGGCGCGCCTGCCCCCAGTCGCGAGATTCGCGATGTGGGGCAGGACGCGTGAAACGGCAGTATCTACAGGCCTGCGCACAAGTCGGCGATATTTTACACGATAAGATAAAAGAACCTTGCCAGCTGCGCCGAAGCATCCCGCCTTGGCCGTCGCTAGACTAGGACCCAAAAATTTCAACAGGTTCGGAGGCGGGACCGGAGTACCCTGACTCCTTACGACTACGCCATCCTGCATTGCTGCGAGGACGATTGATTTTACTTAAAAGGAGCGCAGTCATCCGCCCCTCGGTCCTTCACTCTTTCTCGAGTGGTCCTCGACTCTCTCGTGTCGCCAACGTGCCATTGTCTCTTCTCCCACCGCAGTGCGCACGATCCGACACGACTACAAAGCACGAAATTGACGGAATCGCCATTGCCAGCGCGACGCAGCGTGCGAAAGCCTGCGGCTACGATAATGGTGCAATTCGAGTCTCGCTCGGAGTCCGAGAGCCCCTCGGCAGCCATCGTCAACGGCGACAAGCAGAGCAAGAGGAGTAAGAGCAGGGAGAGCAGCAGCAACGGCAGCAAGAAGAGGTTCCGTGACGGGGACTCCAAGTCCCAGGTCGCCTCTGGCCCCAATGGCACCCGCGCCATTGGTGAGCGCCGCTCCAGCGTCAGCAAGCCGGCGCGCGATTTCCGCGACAAGCCCGAGCCGCTGCCAAAGAAGAAGAAGAGAAAGACAGCTGCGACGCCTGACGATGCCGTCGACTCATCCACGCGCTCGCCGAGTCCCGTCATCGACTTTGACGGCCTGAGCCGCCCGAGCGTCGGCACGCGCGAACGCCTGGAAGAAGATGCCGTGCAGCAAGAGGCGCGTCTGAACCGCATGAAGGGCGCCGTCCGGACGCTACTTGAGTGCGTGGGCGAGGATCCCGACAGAGAGGGCCTTTTGGCGACTCCTGAACGCTATGCCAAGGCCATGCTGTTCTTCACCAAGGGCTACCAGGAGAACGTGCGCGACATCGTCAATGGCGCCATCTTCCAGGAGAACCACAATGAAATGGTCATTGTCAAAGACATTGAGGTGTTCAGCATGTGCGAGCACCATCTGGTGCCCTTCACTGGCAAGATGCACATCGGCTACATCCCCAAGAATGCCGTCATCGGCATTTCCAAGCTGCCCCGCATCGCCGAGATGTTTGCTCGCCGGTTGCAAATTCAGGAACGTCTGACACGCGAGGTGGCCAATGCCATCATGGAGGTGCTCAAGCCTCAAGGCGTCGCCGTTGTCATGGAATCAAGCCACCTCTGCATGGTCATGCGTGGCGTTGAGAAGACGACCAGCAGCACCATCACGAGTTGCGTGCTGGGCTGTTTTGAGCGGAAGGAGAAGACGAGAAACGAGTTTTTGAGCCTGATTGGCGTTAATCGCTGAGTTATTGATGACTCGAGCTCCGGCAGCAAGCCAACTATGTTATACCGGTCAGAGCAGCATGCAGGAGGAACCAAACCATTCCTCGGAAGAACAGGACATGCTTATAGTTGCTTCGGCAACCCAGGATGAAAAGCACAGCACAGATATCATATATACGTGGCAGCGATGCCACGTAGGCATGGCTGTATTTTATTGTTAGTTGGTGATGTATACAATTGGCATCTGTTTGGCGTTTTAGGGTTCAAGAGGGCTTGGTGGGTTACACGGATGGGGAACGGGGCGGTCGGCATATCTTGTCGGAGCATAGTGAGGATCTCAACATCGGGTCGGCTGTCTGTTGATTACATATTGCTTCATAGCATTTAGCAAGAGAAAGAGCAAGGGACGGTCATTCAACACGAAGTCTATGTCTCGACTGCTACCCTCCACTCAACCTATTTCTTTACCACGCTTTCTTCTTTACTCATTTACGTTATTCTCTGACTCTTGGGATCCAAACGTTGAGAGCTGATGTCGATGCCATCATCACTGATCCCGGTCATTCCTTATGTTATCCTCTTTATATTTGGACATGACCGCGAACGCTGACGTGCTTGTGCATTCGTTCGGATGTTACGGTACGTTTCACGTATACGTATGCGGACTGGTGAAGTGTCGGCGGTGCTACTGGTGCATATTGGCATTGCTGCGATTACATCGCCTCCCTTACCTAGGGCTGGATCTACGGCTTTGGTGGTTCGGTCTGTTCTGCATAGGTACACTTTCCGCTGGGCTCTTCCTAGCACGAGAATTCACAGTTACTACAGGACTCTCCTCACCACTCTCCCCAGCTCTCCCCTCTCGACTGCCTCCACTCTGGCCTTGACCACCTTCCAGATCTCTTCGGCAACCTCCTCGACTGACGCGCTGGCATCCACGACATGAAGGTCCTCCTCTTCCTGCCTGAAGCGATACTCGGTCCCTGTCACGGCTTGTGAAGACGGGGGGCCGACGGCCACTTCATTGCCCACTCCTACGGCCGCGTCACGTGAAGCAGCAACCGGAGCGCGCGCCGTCTCGATCTTGCCCAGACTCAGGCCCCAAAACAACTCTCGCACGCGCTTCTGCACCTCGGCCTTCTCGTAGGCCTCGCCGCCCCAGCCGCCGCGGGCTCGTGCCTGCTCCTCGTCCAGGTCTAGGAAGAGCACCAGATCTGGGCGTGGCAGGCCGACCTCAGGAGCGCGTGCCCAGGCAAGCGAAAGGGTTGGATTCTGCATCGCGGCCGAGTAAACAATACCGCTGTAGTAGTAGCGGTCGCAAAGCACGGTAATGCCCGCATGGAGCAGGGTCGTGATGGTTTTACTTAATCGCAAATCCTCGTCTTAATACACAAGTTCACCGAGAATGACGATGATAAGAGGAGAGGGAAAGGGGAAGGGGAAGGGTCATACGCTGCCTCCCATCGGTTTGCGCTGAAGAGCAGATGAATGACATGGTCATCCATGTCGACCTGGCTCTTGAGATAGCTATCGATCATCTGGCCAATTGGGGTGGTGCGATCTTGCAGACGGTCAAGCCGAGTCAGTCGATCTCGGTCCGAGTTCACTGGTTCAGGACGGAGCACACAATATGGCCTCGCCCCCGGCAAGCAGAACGGGATAAGCTAAGAGAGGCAATGACCTACCCGGGAAGCGCATCACCTTGACCTTGCGACCCAACTCGACGAAGCGTTGCTCGAGCAATTTCACCTGGGTAGTCTTGCCGCTTCGGTCGAGGCCTTCCAACACAATCAGGGCGCCGCGCGCCACGGACGCCTCGTCGCCACGGGCGTCCGGATGGCCAGAAGAACCCGGGGCGCCGATAGTCGACGAGCTGAGGGCCGACACGGCCGATGCGGCGGTCGCTAGGTCATTGATTGAAGCCATTGGCAGTCGCCGTCAAGTCAGATATCCGCAGGCAGGGCTCATCGGATTGAGAGAACTCCGTCCCGGTTCTCAGTCGAGGGATATCCTATTTTCGAGTTCACGACAGGTGCGCTCTCGCGACGACACTCTAGGCGGTGATTCAAGTGCAAGTAATTCGTAGTGGCCGCAATCTGGAAACCAGAGTGCCTGGATGCTGTCGGCCTGAACCCTGAGGCCTCGTGGGGCACAAGCAGGAAACTCAAAACCATGTATGCTTGGATGCTGGCCATGAGTGGCCCCAGGCTGGCGAGATAAGGTGGGGTCAGAGCCTCAGTAAGGCTTGGCATGGAGGTGCCGAGACCCATGAGCGCTTGGGACAAGTCGATTTGAGGGCAAGATTGGCCTCGATCGTTTGGTGATTTCGTGCATTGCGCAGTGCGTCCGCGAAGATCAGGGACTGTTTCTGTCACTGGCGCATTCGTGGCGCATTCGTGAGAACTAGACCATTTTTCTGAGTGGGGAGACGCTCAACGTGATGCTCACCTACCTGCTTGTAGGTGACTCTGCACCCGCCTGCCGTTACGGCGTCCTTCCTGGGCCCCAGCCCGTACGGTGTTTGGGCTTGGCTAGCTGGGTCTGCGGGGTTTGTTAAAGTGCTTGCAGCAAGCTGGGTGCCACACTCCCAATACGCACAAGTCTTGTGCTGGTCTCTTCCCTCTCCGGATGGATCGTACAGAAACTCGATCCGATGCCGTCTTCATCATGGTCTCCGAAACACCATGACCCTGCTGTAGCCTTGTCACTCCTTTGCCGCTGTCGGCCCCAGACTTCCCAGACGGTCTGCTGGCCCGCTGGCTCGGCATGTCAAAGGCACTTGACGCAACATCAGACAAGATCCAAGATGCGACGCTGTCGGCTTGACGCAGCAGCACATGATCGATCGCCGGCACTTGCTGTGACATGGCAATAGGCCATACGCCGCAGAGAGTTGGCGCTCTCGAGCCAAAGTCGTCGGCTTCTTGCAACAAAGAAGCATAGTTGGACCGAAGCACAAGGCCAGCGGTTTGAGGGAGCGCATGCCCGCAAGCCGCCGCGACGGCTCCTCTGCGGTACATTGGCTCATCTCTCAGCTGCTGCGCCGCTCCCATCCATCAGAAGGTTCCTGGCCATCCGAAGACACCCGGCCCCGGCGGTTCAGAGTTCGACGCTGGCTGAAGCTTGAGAGAGCATTAGATCACTGCCCAATTTCTGTGGAATAAGGCCCCACGAGAGAAGACCATGAGCTCAAGACTCGAGCAGAGACCGAACAGGACCAAGCCAACAACCTGACAGACTATCTACCCTCCAAAACGCAGCCCATCTCTGATCTGTCTGCGACTGCGACTTACACGCTCCCGAGCCTTGTGCTACGAGGTCACAAGCGGCATTGTTTCAAGTAGGCTGATCTGCGCTTGTTCCCTTGGGGGAAAAGTGGGGAACCACTTAACGCGACCCCCCTTGTCGCGGGGTGGATAAGATTGGTGACGCAACATGATTCGCCCGAAACTGCGGGACCCGCCCACAGCGCCTCAAGTGGGTCCGTGCTCAAACGGCGATTTGCAGGTTCGTAGTCAGTTGCACTGGGAATGCCGCCAATCGCTGTTCCTGTCGCTGCCATCGCTGCTGTGTCCAGAGGTTCCAGCTGGCCCCGTGCTGGGCCTGCATCTTGCCGGTCTGGCTGCCAGTCTTTTATCCTCAGGTCTGGAGCAAGCAAAGAGTGTCCCTCGCTTCTCACCTGTTGCCCGCTTCCAGGTTTGCCGGCACTCAGCGACTGGCTCAAGCAGCAGGCTTAGGGTCCCAGAACCCAGAGCTGTCTGCAAAATCCAAAACGGGTCCCCTCGACATCCGACTCTTTTCCCCCCAAACTCGAAAGTACTTAATCCGTACCTAGTGAACCCCAGCCAGGGCTTGTCCCGCTCTGAGCCAGATGCCCTGTACTGATTGGGAACTGCTTGGGATGGCCGCCACGGGAAGAGCTTCGGCCACGAAAAGACCAAAGTCGGTCTCCCGCCTCTCCGTCTTGCCAGAAGCCAGAAACCACACACAGAACCAGACAGACCTGCCCGGGAACTGCAGTGGCAGACCGAGCAAAGTGCTAAAGGCCCAGCATAACAGAGCAACCCAATCCCGGTATCCGTAATCCGTTCCACCCATACGGAGACTGAAGCTGGAGTGTCACTCTCACTGCGCCCTGCGGAAAGGAGGGTGTGTGCCGACGGACGGCAGACCAG
>JAAFKN010000209.1:0-17521 GCA_011800035.1 Thermochaetoides dissita | reverse complement strand
ACCACGACGACCCCGACGCAGGCTACGACTCCGAAGACAACCCTCTCGCCCCGGGCCCGCCCCTCGAAGAACCAGCCCACAAATACCCCTGGGCCGGCATCAAAGGCCAAATCCTGCACATCCTGGCCGGCCTCCTCCAACCTCCCGCCGGCCGCAGCAGTCCCGGCAACCCCATCGTGCAACACCAGATCCTCCGACATAACGGCATCATCGCCCTGCTTAACTGCTGCGTCTACGACGACTACAACCGCTTCGCCCGCGAGCGCGTGCAGATCTGTCTTAAGTGGCTCATGGACGGCTGCGACGAGGCAAACCGCTACTTACGCGACCTGCTTGCCTCGGCGCCGCCCCCGCCTAGTCTCAGGCCAGCGGCCGGAGATGGAGGTCCTGCCACGGCGACAGTCAGGATCGATGGGATCGCGGGGGAGGTCAAGGTTAGACGCCGCGGTCCGGGGGATCCGCCTCTTCCTCCGCCTAGGCAGGGGAGAGTACCAGGGGTAACGCCACTGCCTGGGGCGGCGGCCGTTGCGACTATGATGGATATGGCGGATGTGTTGCCGCCGGGGAATGCGTTGCCTCCGATTAGGGCTCCGGGGGAGAGGGCCGGGGGAAGGAGTAGGCCGGATGAGTTGTTGAGGGATATTATTACGTTGGCAGATGAGGCAGCGAGGTTGGCAATTGGGGGACGGGTGGATGGGGATGAGACGGAGGAGGATGATGATTTTATGTAAGGGACGTCAACAAGGGGTAGGTGTAAGATAGGGCTGTTTGTGTGCATTGTATGCTTAGGTGGTGTTGACTGGTTGTTGGAATATTGTGTTTGTATGGTTAGGCGTTAGATTAAGGTACTGGTCTGTGTCTTAACTGCTAGCATGCATCAAAGACTTGTGGTTCTAGTCTCCATATCTGCTCCTCGATCTGGGGAATATCTACTCACTGATGTCATGGTCAATGCTAGACAATTATGCCATCTGTGTGCAGGCTACATCATCCTGGGCGTCTGCTGGCCCATCTCGGGACAAGGAACTCTTAAGAGGCCACCCGTCATCTCTCCTCGCACAGCACGAAATCCTCTTCATTGCAGGCCTTCTCCCCTTTACAACTGTCAGGCTATCCTCAACAGCCGGCTGTCTCCAAGTCTATCTTATCCAGCCGCTCCTCAGGTGTCGTACATTCTCCTTCCTTCCCTCCTTCCACCCGTCATCATTCTCCTCTCCCTCTCATCCCCCCTTTATACACCTTGAAATTGTACATGGCTGCCTATCCGTTTGTCTGTGAACTTGCCAGACGCTACCGGAAACAGGCCGACCTCGACTATCATTTATTTGTCTTTCCCGCTTCCTTTGGTTGGATGCTGTTCCAGCATTCCCATGACTTCTTCAGCAACTCACTGCGCTTTCCTTCGTGCTCCCTGATCCATTCATTAGCCCGCCGCTGCCGCCAGGAGTCGCAACGCAATGTTGGCTCTGGAATGCGAACCAGGCTGCTCTGCCCTTTGGGACACCAAGTCTCCTAAAAGAATACGGTGGGGCAAAGCTCGCTCCTAAGAGAGGTAGTCAGTACCGCTTCAGGCCAAGTAATTGTTCGCCGGAGCAATGGGAGAGACTGGGACAGGTGATCCAGCCCACCCCGTCAGCTGCATTTCAAAATGTTAGAGACGAAAGGATGAAGCTTCCTTGTTTTTGGTCCGTGTGTTTCGTGGTCGTTGTAACGTTTGACGAATTGAAGGTCTGGCGACTGTATAGGAGTGCTGGCCATCGGTTCAATATTTTAGACTGGGTCTTTATGTTGTAAGTCTGGTACGCAAACAGAGAAGCGACAGATGTTTTCGTGCGGAAGGTGAAGACAACGGTAAAGAAGTGGCTGAAAGCCTCCATATGCTGGACCATCTGGCGGAAGTTGAGAAACTGACGGGAAAGATAATATGCCAGAAAAATTAAACAGTGACCAAAATCGAGGGAAAAGACACTAGACTTCCACCCTTTGCCCTGGGAGACCCGGAACTGACCTTTCATGGGGATCAGGGAGAATTGCCCTTGAAAATATTGTGTATCAAAGAGAATGTTGTGAGAACCATGACAATGTTCAGTCCAAAACTATTTGTCTATCAATTTTTCTCCCTTCCTTCCATTCCTTCAGATGTGAGTGTGCTCGATTCGTCCAAGACTGCCAATGAAACCACGCCGTTTCCATCTTGTGACACTTAAAAGACACGAGGGATATCGAGGTGATGTGGAATAAGTCCTCCCCGCAGATTCCCACATCTCCCTTGAAAGCAGAGCTCAAGACGTAGCCCATCGAAAGGTGGATAAAAGAGAACCCCAGCCCCAGCTCCTCCTCCTCTAACCCCAAGCAGGCCGCCATACAAAAGACACTCCAGGAGCTGCACCTCATCAGCCCCGAGAGTGCTGCCTCTCTCCACTCAGACGCTGTCCCTCCTTGGCGCGAAGCCAGCCTCCCCTTTCCCCCATTCAGTTTTACCCTGAAGACTGGTTGAAAGTGTCACACCTCTACGAAACCTTCCATCAGCTGCATTCGGTGCCCTTCGCGTCGTCATCCTCCTCAGGCATGCTCAGGCATGGCATTGAAGCGCTCGACTGGGACTGGAGAAAGAACAGAGAAGGAGAAGGAGAAGGCGTCCTCTTGCTCTGGAGCCACTCGAGAGCCCGTTGATGGAGGCCGGGACACTAGGTCCCGGCCGGGGACGGTATACTGCCTCCGCCCGCGGCGCTTAGACTCTATGATTGCCAGCTGCTGTGGCTGTGGTGCCCGCTGTGGGCGGCAAAGCCAGAGCAGGACTATGATGAGCAGCTCGCAGTCCCAACCGGGGAGTTCAATTACGGGAAAAACAGGGTGCCCTGCCATGAAGAGTTGCACCGAGCCCACGGAAACCTGGAAGACTGCTAGTACATCGACTGGCATGCATTTGACTTTCCATAACATCTCTCCGGCGTCAACGCTTTAGAGGATAAGGGGAGAGGACCCCACGAGCCTGCGAACCGAGGATGAGAACGGAATCTAGACAGACCACCCTGAGAGCTAGATGTGTTGAGAGGAAGAATTGCTGCCGATGCTCCAGAGGCAGAGGAGAGACCAGCAAAACAACATGGAACTCAGGTAGGCATTGTACTTCCTTGGCCTAGAGCTCCATCGCCGTGTTGCTCAAAGGGGTGTCATCTTGAGAAAAGATTGTCTTGGTAGAGAGGTCAAGGTCAAACAGGGAAAAGCATCACACATACCATCTTGATGTCATCGAAGTCGCCCTGATCCGGAGTCCCTTTCTTGCCTGTGGATGGGAGATGAGGACTCAAACTTTGTCAGATCATCAATACAAAGGCTCTGGAGACAAGGGATGTGAATAGGAGGGAGATGGAGACAATAACATCCCATTCATGGTCACTCTCACCATCCTTCGTAAGGACGAAGACAACAAACCGCCTTTTAACACTACCTCTCTGCTCAACCGTTATCACATCTTTATTATTTATTCATCCTATTTTAATCTCCTTTTAAACCCATTCCCATCTTCAGACTGATGATAGCGATGATGATACTGCTGGGAGCTCGTCTACTAATCTCACTCTTGAGTGTCTCGGGCTCTTTCAAATCATTCAAAAAACAAGATCCCAACCTCGCCATGCAACCTACCATCCATCCTCCCACCCAAACCCATTCATCCTTAGCCCCCTGATCACCGACTACCTATATAAGAATCACTCATTCCTCCGTCCACTCTCCCCCTCCCTCACCGCATTCAGAATCATCTCCTTCGCCTTCTCAACGCCCTCCTTGCTACCCACAATAACGATAGCATCCCCATCCGCGTGCTCTCTCGGCACAGTAACATTGCACCCGCTCTTCTTTCGGATCGAGTTAATCTTGCTGCCGCCGTGGCCAATCACGTGGCGATAGGTGCGCGGGTCGGGCAGCACCAGGTAGCCCGTGGTATCGTGAGTGCGAGCCTGGTCGAGCGCGCTCTGCACCGCCTTTTTGGCCTTTTCCACATCCTCCGCCGAACTGCCGCGCAGCACCCACGGGATGGTCTCGCTGTCGGCGGACGCGTCGCGGGTGGCCACAACCCATGAGTGAACGTCGGGCTGGACAGCCTCGTCAGTGATGAGCGGCAAGCCAGCGGACCCGTTGGTCGGAGCGCGAGTGTTGGCCGGGGCGGCAGGCTTGGGAGGGATGGCATGGCCGGCGTGGTCGACGGTGACGTGGAAGTCGTTGCGCAGGCGGCGGAAGATCTGGCCGTTGTTGGAGACGGCGTGGTGAAGGGCCTTGGGCACGAAGATAGTCTCTCCAGTTTGCTCCTTGACCAGCTCCTGGATGTGGGCCTTGGCCTTCTCGACGTTCTCGGGCCGGCCGACAATCTTGACGCCGGTCTTGCTGCTGCCCTGGCGAGGCACGTCAATCGAGACAGAGAACTGCGCCTCAAGGTTGCGCTTGGCCTCACCGCCGCGGCCGATCAGCGTGCGGTGCTTCTCCACAGGCACGTCGATCGTCTCGGTGATCTGGGCCTCGCGCTCCGCGACGATGGCCTGGATCTGGGCGATGATCTTCTCGACCACAGCCATGCGGCCCTCGATCTTGATAGTGTTGCCATCCGAGTCTTGCTTGGGGAACTGGATCGTGCGGGCAAGCTCGGCGGGCTCTGCAGAGCCACCAGCGTTGACGACAAGGTCACGCAGGGCGGAACCACCAGCACCGATAAGGGCACGGTGATGCTTGCGGTCGACCTCGATGGTCTTGACAACAGTGTCATCGAAAATGGCCTTCTTCTCCAGCAGGATCTTCTTGGCCGCCTCGACCTGGGCCTTGGTGCCCTTGATGGAGATCTCGACCTTGCCATCAACGGCATCCTTGGGCACGTCGATCCGGGCACCGGTCGTCTCACGCAGCTTGTTAAGCGCTTCGCCGCCGGCACCGATCAGAGACGGCACCTGCTTTTGCTGCACGGTGACCGTGGCAGAGTACGAGGTATCCTTTAGGTATTGCAGAAGGGACAGCAGCTCGTCGCGAGCCTCGTCGGCGCCCTTCTTGGGACCGCGGATGACGACCTCATCAGCAGCCTGCTGGCGGCGAGGCTTGCCAGCGTCGCTGACCGAGCCAGAAACCTCTTCCTCCTTGCCCTTGGTGGTCTTGGGGAAGTTGATAAGGACGTTGTAGCGAGTCGACAGCTTGTGGATCTGCTTGCCGTCCTTGCCAATCAGCTCGCCGTGGAACTTGGGTTCGATCTTGAGCACATAGGTGACCTCGTTCTCCAGCTGCTTGGCGAAGTCGGTAATGTGCTTGCGGGCCGCCTCGGCCTTGGCCTTGGGACCCTTGAGGATGACCTTGCCGTCATCGACCTGGATCTCGACATCGAACTTCTCGCGAAGCTCGCGGATGTGGGAACCTCCCTTGCCAATCAGATGGTTGGCAAACTTCTGCGGGAAGTCAAACTCGAGAGTGAAGCCGCGCTCCTTCTCCTCCTGCTTCTCCTGCTCGATGAACTCGAGGCACTTCTGGGTCAGGGATTCAACCGCCGAAGCAGGACCGCGCAGGTTGACGGTCGACTTGACGTTGGACACGCGGACGCGCATCTGGTCGGCAGGCTTCTTGTCCTGCTCCTTCTTGATGAACTTCCGGAGCTTGTCATGGTACCTGTGCCATGTTAGCATTTATTTAATCTTTCTGGATCAGGGTAGGTTTATCGTGTCAGCTTACTTCTCAGGAACCTCAATCGACCGAGAAGCAAGGCTCTCCTGCTGGTTGATGAGGCCAAGCACATGGGTCTGGGCCTCCTGCAGGGCCTTCTTCATGGCCTCAATTTCCGACTGGGTAGGCGGGACGCGCGGCAGCTGGTACTCATCAGAATTCGTGGTACCCTCATAGACCAGCAGAACTGGAGCGTCTGCCTCAGAGGCGTCAGGGATGACAACGTGGACACCCCAGTTCTGACGAACTTGAGGCGACAGCTCCTGACGAATGTAGTGGTGGAAGAACGGGTCGACGCCAATGGTAGCCATACGGGCCGGAGGATGGGCATCGACCAGGCCTTTGATCTCAGACTGCGCACGGAGGGCGTTCTTGCCATCGCGCGAATACAGCTCCCAAGGAAGAGCGCCATCTTCGGAGAAGGGAGTGTTGAAGTGAACCGAGTAGAGCTTCTCCAGACGCTCGATCTCCTTCCTCTGACGGAGGTAGCGAGTAACATTGCGGGCATGGACCGCAGCGCCGCCGGGAGCCTGGCGGTAGAACCTGGAAATGTCCAGGTTGGCGCACTGCATGTTCATGGCCAAATCCATGGCCTTCTCGACACCGAGATGGACACGGTCAGCGGGACCAACGATGGTCACAACATCATCCTCCTCATCAGTGGGCAGGATGATGGCGCAGCCGGTCTCTTCGAAGAACTCGTGGACAGGGACACCACGCTCGCCGATAATGAACTGGTGACGACCACGCTGGATGGAGAGCTGCTCCATCATCAGCTGCTGGTGTAGCTCGCGAGCGCGCTGCTCGATGGCCTCACGAGCCAGCCGGACAGCCTCACGCTCGCCAGCCAGCTGGATGAGCTCCTCAACGGCGGGAGGGAACTCGGGACGCTGGCCAGGGGCCGGGACAACGGGCGGCTGAGCCGACCAAGGATGGTAGGTCGGCACGCGGATCTGGACGCCGTTGTCCTTCTCCAGGGCCTCCTTGTGGCTGGCCAGGAAGGGGTAGAAGACGGCGGGGATGCCCTTGACGCGAGTGTTAACGTTGCCAGCACGCTCGCCAGCAATCTTGAGGACAGCGTTTCTCGCAGCAGCGGCCTGCTGGGCGTTACCCTCGATGGTGACGTCGATCAGGGTATCGTCGTCCTCGTCCTCAGGCAACTGCTCGCCCTCCGGCAGCTTGGGCATCTGGATGCGGGCGCCCGTCTGCTCCTGCAGGGCCTTGATCACGGAGCCGCCCTTGCCGATGATGTGGGCGCGGGCAACGCGAGGAATCTGCACATTGATCTTCTGCTTGGTGCCAATGATGGCAATAAAATCCTTGAGAGCCTGGGTGGCAATCTCCTGCGGGCCAGTGGCCTCGACACGAACCTTGCCATCAGCCTGGGTAGTGACCTTGATCTGGGCACGCGAGCGACGGTTGAAGTCCTTGACGATGTCGACGAGGGGGCGCTTGAGCTGGTTGCGCGGCAGCACATGGTGAGGATCCAGAAGCATGTACTCGACGTTGCGGCCAGGGATGGTCAGCGTGCGCGGGCCGCGCTGAGCAGCAGCAGCGTTCGGGGTATTGATGCCCGAAGACGGGCCCGAGCTGGGGGGAGTGCCGTTGGCGGCGCCGGCACGGGCGGCCCAAACAGGAGCGACAGGGGCCGACTTGGTGCCGCTGCCGAGCTCAGGGAACTGCTCCTCGTACGGGGCCGTCTTGGGCGCAGGGACCTTGGGAGCAGACGACTCGGCCGACGACTTCGGGGGCTCAGCGGCGTTGGCGTTCGAGGCGACCGGGACAGGCAGGTCCTCATCGGGCACGTCCTCGACCTCAACGTGGTGGGCGTTTTGAGTGTGCGCCGCCAGCAGGCGGGAAGCCGCAGACGGCTCGGACTCGGCGAACGACGAAGCCATTGGAAGAGACTTAACCAGAGAGAGCTGTAACCTAGAGACCTAGAGACGACTAAATGGCGTTAGCCCGGCTCCTATCGACTCAGCAACGGCCCTGTGGCGAACTTGGGGCCGTTGGTGTTTGCGGAAGTGGCTTCCAGGACAAAGACGACAACAAGACTGGGACGACACAGCCAGGCGGTGGTTTGTTCTCAGACTTTCCATGCAGTGCCGTCGCCGTCTGGGTCCTCGCCATCTCCCATCAGGCGCCCAACCAGGACCCCGAATCGCATCACTGGAAAGGCCAAAGAGGGAGAAATCTACCTTAGCACGCCCTGCGCATGCGGTGCAGCAATTGGGCGGCAATTGATGGCGGAAGGTGTTGAAAGACCGGCGGATGGGCGGGCTTGGTTAACGGAAAGGGGTCGTTCCAAGATGATTATGATTGACCGATGGATATGGATGGAAGGCGTGGCAGCGTGGCAGCGTGGCAGAGTGGCAGCCGGCCCAGACGCAGTCCACTCGCCTGCGGTCGCAGCCCGAGAAAAGGCCAGCTGGAGACAAGCGACCGAGCGCCAAGACGAGAGCTGCCAGCGGCCGACCGACGGAGCTCAGGTGGGCAGAGTGGGCGCTCGGATGAGCCCAGCCCGCTGAGCCCGGTGAGGCGAGGCTCCAGCTCCAGTGCTGTGGCTCGGCTGGCTCCAATCGACAGCGGGCTGTGGCTCCAACTGCAGAGGTGGCAGCAACGGCCCCAGTGCCAGCTGGGAGCAGAGCAGTATCAGAACAGTTGTCAGTGGCAGAGTGGGTTTGGAAGGTCCCCGGTTCCTAGGTACTTAATAATTCTGCTTAGGAGGGGAAACTGGTGTCGCTTTCAGCGAGGGTGGGGCACTGACCAGGGTGGAAAAAAAGGCTTCGTGCAACAGCAAGTTTGGAACTGAACCAAAATCGATACGGTTTGTAGGGACGGTTTATTTTGCATCAGGTCAAATCATCAAGGTTGAGCCCATCCTGAGGTCCGATAAAACAAGGGAGAACAAAGAGAGTCTGAAAGAAACTTGTAAGGTTGAAGTCTCACTTGCGAAGTCGGCCCAGGAAAGCAAGCCTTGGTGCTGTTCGACCTCATGTCTTGACTCGTAAAACAAGGGACTCGAAGAGCCAGCAAGTATGGCTTCAGTCAACGTGAAAGAATGGAGCAAGCTACAGAAATTTCTGCAAGCCAAGCTGCTGAAGAACACCCTGAACAACTTCTAGAATGCAGCTCCTCGAAGACATGCAGAAGCTCAAGAAACGTCTTTGCGCCTTCGCGGATAGCTGCAGACCCAGCAAAGACCCTAACCCTGATGGCTGGAGAGTTGGTTTCTGTTGTGGGGTGTTATTGAGGTTGCAGAGATCAGAGAGAAACTGTTGCATTTCAGGCCGCCGCCTCACCATGCTCATTGTTCAAGATCAGCTTGGCCAGACCCAATTACTAAACGTTTATTTTATGCCTGAGTCGTAAGGATTGAAAGCATTGTTCCCCTCTGGTGGGAGTGGGATGTCCGGATCGCCTGCTCAGCATCAACCCCCAACATTGGAAAGCCACAAGTGTGATGAAGCTTGTGCCATTGAAATACCGACCGAATCCGCTGTTTGCGCTCAGTGACGCCAGACTGATTGTTTTGTGGGGATGTTGCTTAGGTAACTCTTTGCAAGTGTTTCAAAGCAGTTTTAGAGCCAAGCGTAGAGCTTTGGTTTTGTATCAAGCAAGCGGCATGAGGAATGCGGCAATATAGCTGAGGCATGGAGAACTCTCGCAGCAGCTGTGGAGCTAGCAATACGAACATCAAAAATTTATACTCCGATCGCATGCGCCGCAAGATAGCAGTAGTGGCGAATCGTTTAACAGATTCGGATCTACGTTCGACCCGGGTCCTGGAAAACAGCGGCCCACGCTGCCAGCTGTCCATACTTTAGGTGAGAGTCGCCCTCCGAGGCCGCTGATAGAAGATGCTGGTAAGTACATACGTCCACAGTCCATTATCATGACATAGATATATCCCAAGTTCGTGACTGGATGGATTTACTCAGTCGCGGGGTTGTTGGAAGCTTCCAGCCATGCTCCGCGATAATACTCTCCGAAGGTCGTCGCGTGTGTCTAGGCGGTTGTTAAAATGGGATCAGCCAGTGATGATCAGAGCTGGAGCAAAAGACTCAGCGGCAAGTGGGGTTCATGGCGAGGCGAAGCATTGGAGTAATCTTGTGTTCTGCCTATCATTTGTCCGGATGGGCCTTGGCTTTCACGAACGCGAGATGGGAAATTGTTGGGGATTCTGTGAGCGTGAGTAAGCTTGTGTTGACTTGAGTTTCCATTGCTGTTCGGCTGCTAAGGTCCAACAATGGGCCATGGCTTGCCTTATCAGGAGGTTTTTGGTGAGGGCTGAGGTTTTTGCCCCATGAGATGCGAAAACGCAACGAATAAAACCCGAGCGGTGATTGATACAGCAGCTAACGGCAATCTTTCCATGAGGAGATAGTAAGATTCACGGATCGTTCCGCCGTGAGCGTGTCCAAGCGCGCCGACCGGAACCAATCTGGTCCGTCCGCTGCCACTGTGTCTGGCTTGGTCATGCTCCACTTCAACCCCTTCATCCCGCTCAGGCTCCAGTTCAGAAACGGCGGCTAGCCCCACGCAAACCCGTTGGGTTGGGCTGAAGGGTTTGAAAGACTGTTTGCTCGCAGACTTTGAAATGCTGTGGCTGATCTGTTTGATGTCTAGCGAAAAAAGAAGAGAACCATGATGGTGGGGTGGGGGGGGGAAGAGAGAGTGGGGAGAAAGACGATGCGGGCACGCATCTCATGCCAGGAATCTCACGACAACGAGAGCGACACCGACAGCGGCATTTCCATGTCGTCCAATTCAGCATCCATCCAAATCTATCCAGTCTGGCAATCTCGGGTCTCGGTCGGCTGCTCAGGTCCTACCGGTCAATCCTGATCGGGGACACGCTGCCGTTGCTCATGGCGCGGGCCCAGGCCGGCGGTAACCTGGACCACTGCAACCACTGTCTGTTGTAAGTATGCAACCAGAAAGGGGGGCTAGCCGGCCAGGGCTTTCCTCGAGCGCTGCCTCGTACGTGGTGCGGCGTTGCAAGACTCATCAATCGGACCTTGAGAGCCAGCGGAAGGAGGGGATTGTCCACTTGACAAAACCAGACATGTGGTGGTGCGACCGCAGTCGAAGCTCGTCCCAGGTCGCCCAGGTCGGCTGCCCTGCCTCGGCTCGCCGTGCCGCTATTCGTGAGACCTTGGACAGATTGGATGCAGGACCAGAATTGGCCGTACGAGTGCAGCTCTTCTTCCCATGTAGGCTATGTAGGCAGTGTAGCAACCTGTAGCCTGAAGATAGGATGGCAGAGATGCAGGACGTCTGGATAAGATGGAGTTTGTTATCCGGCGAGCATGGTAAAGAGTGGTCGTCGTCGCGTCCATCGCGTTCATGCATGCAGCGCCAAAACGTCAAAAGACCCCGGCTGGCCCCGGGCGACCCCCAAACGCTGCAGGAGATCCGCAAGGGAAGAGTCAAAGATAGCCGGGGTGCGTTGTCTTGCAACCCCCCTTGGTTTGTTCGTTAGCGCAAGACTTTGGGACCAAGGTTTGCCCAACGACATCAAAACTCAACCACAAAACAGCCATTTTTAGAAGAGGAAAGTGGTATCAATGGACAGAAAATTCATTGCTTGATCATACCAACTGGTTTTGACTCAAAATTGGTGATTCTGAGCAAAAAAAAGAAAAGAAAATATGTGGTTTACAGTGTAAGACCGACCAGGACCCCTGTCCAAAGTTTCGCACAAACAACCAAACAAGGGGTGAACTGTAGTCAGTCTTGAGCAGACCTGGTCTCTTCGGTCCCCTGTGTGTGGATGCTGCTAGCCGCGCATTCGCACTGTGTCGCGCAGGTCACTCAGACCGCGGGCCAGCGCCCTTTTACCCAGGGCTTCCGTCTGCCCAATCATGCCGTACCCCGCTAAATTGTCACCAGAGCGCGGGCCACTGAGCGACAGAGTGTAAGTGTGTGCGAGAGCGTGCGAACAGCGTGTGCAAGTCTGGCAGAAGAGCGAAAGGACGGCGGACGAGGCGGACTGGCACCTTGGGCGGATGGAACCTTAAGTTTTCTAAAGCCAAGGAACACGCCCGGCCAAGCATTCATCGGCGACGGGAAGAGACCGAGCGACAGCGAGCCTAAAGTGGACTGTGAAGGGTGAACCTGGGGGACCTGGAGGAGAATCGAGTAAGACTCCCAGCCAGCCCACACCAAGCCCAAGAGCAGCGAACGAGGGCGGCGAGCGAACGAACGGACGACAAAACGCAATTTTGCAACGCTGCGACCCTCCATCCCTCCATTGCTTCCCACAGCTTTCCAGGGCTCCGTCAACAAGCCCCGGTCCCGTTGTCCAGTCACCGGTCTGCTTGTTTCGTGCCCCGACCATCGATCCAGTCGACCACTCCTAGGTCGTCCTCCTTCCATCCTAATTGCTGCTTGCTGCTGCTACCTACCCGCGCAAGAAGCCATCTCTGCCAATTACTCCGTACGTCTCCCGTAGCCTGGCAGCTTCTCTGACAGCTCTTGTGGCTCTTGTGGCTCTTGTGTGTCCGGGGACCCAGCATAGCCAGCCAGGCCCATCCAGAGACGGTCGCAGAGTCACAATCACTACCTTGGTGACCCTACCATACCCATACCAGACTTTGCCAAACGCGTACGTACCTTAGTTTAGCATCTGCATTTCATTCTGTGGTGATCATTTCCCCTGCATTTCCCCTTCTTTTTTTTTTCCCCCAGGTTCCGGGGCGGAGGCGCGTATTTGCCGTGCATGTGTACAGCGTCCAGTGTCCAGCTAGCCACTGCAGTGAGCGGGAGGCACAGTGGATGACAGTATGGACAGCCCGAAGACCGGCTCCATTTCCTCCAGCGGCGGCGGCGGCAGTTCGCACCGTCGCAAGCTCACCAAGAAGCCTCCTCCATCCCACTTCTCCCACCGCAACCACAACCACAATCACAACAATCACCACTTTCACCACAACCACAGCAACCACCGGCCGCAGCAGCATGACCACGAGCAGCCGCCTGGCAGCCGTCGTCATTCCAGCTCAACCTTCCGTTTCGGTGGTGCTGACAGTCGTCTTGACACGCGGTCTCTAGGGAGCAAGAAAAGCTCAACCAGTCTCAGACAGGTGCCCAGCAGCACACCGAGCACCCCCATCACCCCTCACACAACAAACGCTGCTCCTCCTCCTCTCCCCCCAGCTTTCACCTCCTCCAACAATAAGTCGCTCGCCCCATCGCTTGTCTCGACAAACGCATCCGACCCCCGCTCGACCGGCCTCTCCTCTTTCTTCTCCTCCTCGCCCGCAGCCCGGTCGCACACGACGTCCACGGCGTCCACAACACCCCTCAACTCGCCACAGTCCCGGCCGATCGCCGCGTCGTCGCATCTCAATTCCTCATCATCCGTGCACGCCCGCACTGACGTGCAGCAGCAGCTTCGTTCCGACCCGCCGCCCGCTCTGCTGCCCCTCAGTTCCACGAGTTCGGACGACTTGGTTGGTAATCCCTTTGACGGCACAGCACTCATTGAGCGCATCGAGGCCATCCGAGCATCAACCCTGCTGAACAGCAGCGACCAAAGCGACAAGCACAGCAACGGCGCGCCGAATCCCAACAACAGCGGCAACAATCGCAGCGACAGCCACGACTTCGACTACAAAAACAGCGGCAGCTCTGCAGACGGCAAGAGCAGCACCACTGCTGCTTCCAACAATTCCCACCCACGTGACCCTGCGAACAAGGAACGCGATAAAACCCAAAAGTGGCAAGAACGGCCCAGCAACAGTAGTGATCGCAGTGACTGTCATTCCCAAGCAAGGCACGCGACGACTCCCCGCACACCACTTATGGGGCATTCGCCGCCAACCCTGCGCCAATCGGCAACTTTCCCTGCAACAACCACTCTGCCCATCATGACCGAGAAGGGGGGTGCGTCCAAGACGGACGCGCCGAAGCGCTACTCCGACGAGACGAAGGAGAGCAAGCTTCCAAGCGTGCTACGCAAGAAGACTGGCTTTTCTGGCTTTATGAACAGCTTGGTCGGTTCGCCCAAGAAGCCGATTATCTCAGCGCCCGAGAACCCGGTCCACGTCACTCATGTTGGCTACGACAGTGCGACCGGCCAATTCACGGTATGTGACAGCTTTCTCGTGTCCGATTTGGTCTGGTCTGGTCGGATGTGGCAGTCGGTCAGTAGATCGGTCGGTCGAGTCGATTGACCCGCCTCGATGGGTTCCGGGTTCGACCAGTTTCGGCTCATTGGCCGACTGACCGATCGCAAGACCCGCGTAACCAGTACCCCGGGATGTTGGTTGACCCTTGGAATGCGGGGTTGCTAACCTGAAGTACAGGGCTTGCCAAAAGAATGGCAGCGACTGCTTAACGAGAATGGCATCACCGAGAAGGAAACAAGAGAACATCCCCAGGTGGTGGTCGATGTGCTCACATTCTACAAAGAGACCCAAGAGAAGCCCCCGGTAGAACAGCAATTAGAAAAGTTCCACGATGCTCGTGTTGGTTTACTGCCAGGCCACAGCCCGCTCTCTCCTTTGATTAGCCCGCCTGCGAGTCCGCGATTCCCAAACGTCACTCAAGATGGCAGTTTCGAAAATCCCCGCGCGCCCCCGCCTGTGCCGGGAAAGGCCCCCGCTATCCCAGCCAAAGACATCAACCTCATGCCAAGTCGGCCAGCGCCCAAGCCTCCGACGACAGCGGCACCGAGGACGCAGCTGACATATCCTACGAAGGACTCGGGCATTGGCATGTCACAGCCTGGAGAAGATGGTGCACCCTCGTACCTCCCACCTAAGGACAATGTTCCTATGCTTCCCGAAGAGCACCGGTCACGGTCACGGTCCAATTCGCGTGCAAATGGCACCTCTCCTTACATACCGACGCAGCCATCACCTGTAGTCACATCCCCCACAAGTCAGACCATTGCATATCAACAGCAGCTCCTGCAGCAGCATCAGGAGCAAGCAATGGCACAGGCACAAGCCATGGCGAATGGTCAGCTTGGTCGTCAATTAAGCAAGAGACAGCAACCCACTCCCCCATCCTCTCAACACCCACATCAGTACGGACAGCAGCATGGGCAGATCCCGAGAACAGATGGTCAGATTATTCCTGCACAGCAGCCTAGACTTCCTCAGCAGCAACCACAGCAGCAGCAGCCTGGCGCGAGACCTCGGCACAGACCCCGGCAAAGCAACAGCATTGATGTTATTGCAGCTCTCAAGAAAATATGCTCTGAGGGTGATCCTCGTGAGATCTACCGTGGCTTCACGAAGATCGGACAAGGTGCATCAGGTGGTGTGTACACAGGTCATGAACGTGGCTCCAACCGGCTGGTGGCTATCAAGCAGATGAACTTGGAGCAGCAGCCTAAGAAGGATCTGATCATTAACGAGATTCTTGTTATGAAGGAGAGCTCACACCCCAACATTGTCAACTTCATTGACAGCTATCTCTGCGGTGGTGAACTGTGGGTCGTAATGGAGTACATGGAGGGCGGTAGCTTGACGGATGTGGTTACATTCAATATCATGACCGAGGGTCAGATTGCGAGCGTGTGCCGCGAGACTCTGAAGGGCTTGCAGCATCTGCACTCGAAGGGCGTGATTCACAGAGATATCAAGTCGGATAACATCTTGTTGAGCATGGAAGGGAATATCAAGCTGAGTACGTACTTTGTTGGGAACTCAACTTAATTCGAGGCCGCACTAACAGCGCAACAGCCGACTTCGGCTTCTGTGCTACCATCAACGAGGTGCAGAATAAGCGCACCACCATGGTCGGCACCCCGTACTGGATGGCTCCTGAGGTGGTCACCCGAAAGGAGTACGGCCGCAAGGTCGATATCTGGTCGCTCGGCATCATGGCTATCGAGATGATCGAGGGCGAGCCCCCGTACCTGACAGAGTCTCCGCTCCGTGCTCTGTGGCTGATCGCTACCAACGGCACGCCGCAGATCAAGAATGAGCATGAGCTCTCGCCGGTCTTTAGGGACTTCCTCTACTTCGCCCTTAAGGTGGATCCGGAGAAGAGAGCGAGTGCCCACGATTTGCTGAGGGTGAGTTTGAGTACTTAATGGAGTGTGAAAAAAAAAAGCCAGATGGCTAACTTTTCTGTCATAGCATGACTTCATGAAGATGTGCGTCGACTTATCGACCCTCGCGCCCCTGGTCCGGGCTGCAAGAGAGGCTAGGGCACAGGAGAGGGCCCGCAAAGGTCACCAATAAGTCTGGACTGGTCCGGACAACTAACCCAGCCCCTATGGCAATCCCTGCTTGCAGAATAGCTTTGTGCATCTTGATCATTGATGCTGAGAGCCACTGCTGAGCCATTGTTTTGGACAAGCCATTTAGCAGGCTAACCGTTTATCGCAGCAATTTTTTTCCCCCTTTCTTCTTTTAACAACATTACTGGGGCCATCGGGCAGGTCAAGCCTTGAGATCTTTTTAACACATGGAAACTTTGAGACTTTGTTCGTTGAGGAAGAGACTTTTACTATGCACTGGATCTTAGGGTATGCAGGCCAGGGATGAAGGACGGACAAGGCAGGGTAGGCGAAACACTGGGTGGGCATCTTGTGCATTGCGGCCGATTGATTTGATCTCTTTATTTTCTGAGAACCGATGATTAACAGCCACGCTCTAACTAACCTTCTCCACATGCCCTGGGGATTTGGCAAAAGGGCGGTTTGTTTCTTCACACTTACCTACCCCTTGATTTTTTTTTCCCCTTTGAACCCTCACCCCCTTTCTTCTGAAGTGGAAGTTTGAGAGAGAAAAAAACTTTAAGACAAGGATAAATACAAACTCCTGTTTTTATGGCCTGGGTTTTAAGGACGTCGTGCTACTACTGCTGCTTATTTTACAAAACTTTTCAGGGCTGATGAAGGGATAATACTGGGAAGGAAGAGGGATACCATTCAGTGCCTTGGGCCTTTGATACCTTGGGTTCTTTCTCACCACTCCTGGGATCCTAGGTTGCATGGGATATTAAACATCGGAAAACAAAGTCGATCAGCTTAGTTGACAATTGTAATGGGATCTTGTGAATCAGTCAGTTAGCTAGCTTAATGGGATCAGTCTTGGGTTGTCCGTTGCATGCTCTCTTCCTCTCTGATGGGGCAAAAGATAAGCTCAATCTGGAACGAACTCACCTAGATCAGCTTCTGGCTTCCTCTCTTCCATATCTCCAATGAACCGGACCAGAGGATCGACTTCCCCTGACGCAGCTGGGCAATGGGAGGTGGGATCAAGGTATCTCGGACGTTTGGCTTAACGCTGGACACTTGCTTACCCAAAGATCAAAAAGGGCTAACAGCTGAGTGGGGTATGGTGGAGTGACCGAACAGTTCGGGATGGCTAGGAGGTCCAAGGGCAGTTAGCGATCATGGTTAGAGGAAGAAGACATGCAGTTAAGCCCGAAGGGAGTTTTCATGCAGATCAAGCACTGCTATCACTAAGTCACACACATCATAGACATCATCTGTGTAACCTTCCTCATTCTTACTCACTCTTAGCAGAGCTAAGCATGCCGTGTGCACACCACATGTATTGTCCTGTCTAAAGGGGTATCTTGGAAATACCTAGCTCCAGACGTAACCCATTATCCAAAGGTCCCCTCCCGAAAAGTACCGCGAAAAGAAACGAAAAACCCAGGCAAAGGCATCTGATTACTATGCTGATGATGATCGTGAGAAATTCCCCAGAAAGAACAAAGGGAAAGATGACTGGCAGCAGAAAATCTAGCCGAGCCTCAAAGCAAGCGGGGGAGAGAGAGAGAGAGAGAGAGAGAGAGAGAGAGAGAGAGAGAGTAAGAGAGAGAGAGAGAGAGAGAGTGAGAGAGAGAGAGAGAG
>JAAFKN010000208.1:0-17609 GCA_011800035.1 Thermochaetoides dissita | reverse complement strand
TCCCAGCCGTCTGAGCCTCCCGCGTCTTCTTTGTTCCTATTGGTCCTTTGTCTTTCAGCTCCGCTTCTGCCGCCTGATAACCCTGTTGGTCGTGACAATAGTACACCTATAGAACAATCCACACAATCAACTTAGAGCTCTAATAGTAACGAGATTGCATAATGTATAGTAAAAACCTATATATATATATCACTCGGTTAATTATCTACACTACTTAAGTACTCTATATGACGATCCACCTAGCCTTCCTGAGATGGGTTCGAGTTCGGATCAAGGCTTATGGATCTGAGAGACAGGAGTTGTCACACAGATTCAAGAGTGCTGTGGTCACCAGTTGGTTTGCGCAACTGTTTGTATTGCTGGCTGGCGAGTTCCTCGCCCCTCATTCTGCTGCGAGGAATCTATCTACTTTATATACTCATGATTCATCCTTGTTTCTACCAAAGGCCTTTCAGTTCGTCAGTGACTCTTGGCCCTGACAATCTTTTGTCAGTGATTCTTGGCTCTGACGACCTCTCGTCAGTAACTCCTGTTTCCTATTGGCCCTTGGTGCCTGAGGCTACCATTCCCGCCTGATACCCCCTGTTGGTCGTGACAATAGCCTACTCATTATTAAATACTCAACTTGTATGTGAAGCTATGTATATACTTACTAGTTACAATATAATAACTGATAGTTGTAGTAGGCAACTGAACAATAGCAATAGCGACAGCGATATGTAGGTGGATTAATTAGCAGTTTGGTATACGCGACAAATTTTCCTAGGAATATATGCAACGCAATATAGGTAAGGGGTGCAGCGCGCGCCAGGGTTGTGGTTTGTGATAGGAAGATGTATTGGCCCCAATCTGGGGACAACCGGCCTCCAGTCCGAGAAGACCGCCTCCAAAAGAAATTCTCTTTTCAATTTCGAAAAAAACAGCTATAGTCAGCTCTGTACCCCTTTCCCTTCGGCCTACCCCATGAACACCCCTGAATCCCCATGGATCAATCCCGGTGAACCCTTTGCCGTAAGCAGAGACCCGAGCGTAGACTACCCGTATATATATACGAAGGGGTCCTTCCTCACTTCTTCGTGTACACAGTGCACGCTCAGAGAGCTCAACATCGAAGCGAAGCTTCGATGATCGTATCCAAAGTTTGTTCCATCTGCAACAGAGACCACATACCAGAATGCTCCCAAGTCAGGCCGCCAAGGGCAGAGTCTTTCTCGGGGCAAGCGAAAGGGAAAGGATAAATAGATATATAAAAGACCAGACGACAGACTCAACAAAAAGAGACAAATGCCCCCAACTGACGTAACAGGAAAAAAGAGGTCATAACGTCGTAACAAAACTCACTCAAAAACACACTGCCCTTCCCATTACTCAACCTATTCCATCCCACACTCATAAACTCACTTGGCACCTTTTTCTTCTCTTTCTCAACCCATCAAGCCTTCAAAATGTCCCTCCTAGCTTGGATTTCTTCCATCCATCAATCAAGCATGCTGCGGCGGCGCCGTTCTCGTATGCATTGTCAACGTGAGATTTCCCCGAAACGACGG
Organism: Thermochaetoides dissita; assembly: GCA_011800035.1. NCBI lineage: Eukaryota > Fungi > Ascomycota > Sordariomycetes > Sordariales > Chaetomiaceae > Thermochaetoides > Thermochaetoides dissita. The sequence continues at coordinate 16,062 of JAAFKN010000208.1, read as the reverse complement.
GTGATGAACGTGGTGGGGATGATGATGATGAGGAAGATTAACAGGAGAATGAGGAGAGTGCGGACTATGAGCATGCACTGGAGCCAGGATGCTCTCAAAGGCACTTGTTGATGTCGGAGTTGCCGTTGCTGCGTACTGTGTCATCGTCGGCGCGCCCTGCTGTTGCTGTTGTTGGCTTTGTTGCTGCTGTTGTTGCTGCTGCTGAGCGGCAGCCTGTGTCTGAGCCTGTTGGTGATGAGTGGCGTGCGAAGCGTAAGGATTAGGCAGGAGCTGTTGCTGCTGGTAATGGGGCAGGGGCAGAGGATGGGGGGGAGGAGGAGGCAACGCTTGTTGGGATGCTGTGGCCGCGGTAGTGTAGTACAGAGAGCCGCTGCTGCCAGCGGCAGAGGTTACAGCCGTAGCTGTGTGATGATGGGGCTGGGCCTGGACCTGCTGCCACGAGGCAGGCGAGTACAGGGCGGACGGCGAAGTGCCGAACTCGGGAGCAGGGCAGGCGACGGATGAGCGACGGGAGTTCGGGTCATGGGTGTGGACCATGTCCTGGAGCTGGAGGGAGGTAGGGGCCTGGGGTTGCAGGGCAGGCTGTCCGGCGGCGGCGGCGGTAACGGCAGTCAGGTTGCCTGCTTCCGGGTAGGCATATTGTTCGGTGGACAGATCGGTAGCCAGCATCGGGGAGGTGCTGCTGTACTGATGGCCGCGCAGGTGCATGTCGCCGAGGAAGCTTTGGCCATGGAGAGGCGGCGAAATTGTATGGCTGACGCTGCTTGTGGTAGAAACGGGCGGCAGGCTGCTGTTGGTTGGCGCAGTTGCCTTGGACAGCGGCATGGTGCATGACGCCACCAGAGGTGTGCGGTCCTGGTCAGGGTCTCCCTTCAGGTTAGGGGGAGTGGTAACCTCTTCAACCTCTTCGTTTTCATCGTCTTCTGGAGGGCAGTAGCTCATGACCATGTCATCTGCGAGGACTTGGATTTGCGTGCTTCCGTCTGCGGGCGTCATGTTAGGAATAGGGGGCCGCTTGCAATCAATGGGACAAATGCAATGCATCGCACCTATCTCACTCTTTTTGTACCTCTCTTCTGCCTTGGCGACTCTGAAGAGTTCCTTCAAAATCGATTTTTTACGGGCATTTTTCGGCCCATTTGTGGCAAACCAGGAGGAGACAAAATCCATGGTGCTCTTCTCCAACAGGGCAGTATCAACCCCCACCCTCCGAATATCCGGGTGCTGCCTCTCTCGAGGCTCTGTCACCAACGACAAGATGTGGGTGAGGAGAACGATACGTTCTAGGGGTTAGTGTTTGGTTAGCCAGACAGTTCTCAGAGAAGCACTTCGGAAACATGGACCAACCCTTTTTCCAGAGATGATCAGGCTCTTTGTGGCGAACCCGTTCTTTCTCTCCGGGACCCCAAGGCCCAGGCCACCAATCCGGCCGCTTTTCTTCGCCGCCAGTGTATGGGTTGTTGGCCTGTTTCTTAGGAGCAATTGTCTTCACAAACGCTTTGCTAATCTCGCGGCAGAGACGCTGTTGAAGACAGGTGAAGCGCTGAACATAGTACTCTCGAACCTGCTCGGAATTGCCAATGGTAATTGACCTCATAGCCTTCATGATAACGGCGGGTTCTGCATCCTCGTCGGTACGCCTGAACCTACGCTTCCTGCGCTTCGTGGGATTAGGCCACTGAGGACCAAAATGGTGATTCATGGCTTCATCCACACTATTACGGAAAGCATAAGGTTCGCCGCCATAGCCAGGGCTATAGTCGTCATCGTCAGTAGTATGTGATCGCTCGCTCGCTGTGTGAGGTTAGAGTAAAGAAAAATTTCAAATCATCGTGCTCTTCAAGCTCAGAACAAGACTCACTTGGCGAACAGAGTCGGTTATATGCCTGGATGAATTTATCTCTGCGAAATATTTTGCGAACTTCCTCTTCCGGGAAGAGCTCAGGGCCCGAGAAAAAGGCTACATCTCCGCCTCCCAGATATACGGCAAGGAAAAAGCACTCCCAGTTGATGTTACACTGCTCTCGCAGCGCCTTGCCAACAGTCTAGCCTCATAGTCAGCATAAACAAACGCCGAGTTCATCCAGGTTCAGACTCAGCAGTAGTCAGGGACCGCGTACAGAAGGCGGGGTGATCCTAGTGTATGGCTGTGCTGTCACAAGGCCATTTTCCATCGGCACGTTGTTTCCGCCATACCGACTATCGTATGGACGTTGGCAGGTGGGGCAACAATGCTCAGGCGGAGGATAAGGATTGACGTTGCCCATCGTTTCAGACTCCGGCATGTCAGAGTGGAGGATTTAGATCAAAGTCAAAAGAGCTGGCGAATAGGCACACGCACGTGGTGCGTTTGGTGACAGCAGAATTCGGCAAGAATAGTGAACGAAGTCCAGCTCGTGACTGTCGGCGTTGTCCGATGCTGCTTGAGCAAACGACTGAGGGAATTTTGCAGATATATCTCCTTTCTTTTCGTCGAACTAAGGGCTCCGTCCAGGATAGCCACCGGTATTGATGCGAGACACGGTGAGCTTCGGCGATAATAATCAGGGCAGCCCGAAGAGGGGTAGCTGAAAGCAGCAAGTCTTAAATGTTTCGGGGCAATGGAGCAGCGTCAAGGAGTTCAGGCTACTCGCTACCAAATGCTGAATGTTAGACAAAAAGGTCGGGGGTTCAGAAAGGGCTCGCAGCCGAGATCAGGATTGGTCGAAAGCTCCTTGCAATTTCACTTTAGGGTTTGGTGAGATGGTTTAGGAGCCGCAGAGATGTTCCTGTCCTTGAACGTTTAGGAGCTGAAGACAAAGGCAATCTGACCGGTGAGTGGTCCAAGCAAAGGCTATAATCTGAGATAACAGGAGTAGTCCCTGAGCATCGGCAGGCCACAGTCAACATTCTTTGTTTGTTTAAGAGCAAATGAAACATCAGTGGGAAGAAACTGACCAGTGGCAGACTTCGACTGGCAATAGCGCGATCTAACTGTCGCCAAATCTGCGCAAGACTTTTCAAGTGAGTCGTGTAAATGGGGTCGCAGGTATGCCTGCTGGCCGTCTTCGACATGGATCTTTGTACGACCGAGCTTAGTTGTGGCGGAGGGCGCCCCCTGTCCTAAGATGCCAAAGAACCGGGAGTTCACCAGCTCAATGGCAGGATCCTTGGGCGCAAGGACCCCACGGTCGGATTGATGGACGAACGGTTTGCCCAGACCAGGCAGCGGCTGGGTTCCGTTAAGATGCTCCTACTAATATATTGGGGCTAATGCCGACATAAAACGACTGTCAGTCACAGTTGTGGTGTGTTTGGGAATGTTTAGTACTTACACGGACGATATTCGAGAGCAGAGAACTTTAAGTTCTTAGACGAATAACCGTTTGAGAGTGGATAAGGGCCAGTTCGTCCGAGATATATATGAGACGAAAGAAACAAGTCTCCTGCAAACACAGGATGTGTGGGGCTAAGATAGAAGTTGAGATTTATCACGATCAGCTAAGGGACGACGTGTATTCTCGAACTCTATCCAAGGAACAGTTGTGTCTTAGCAAAGGAGTGTACTGGCAAGAAGAAACATATAAGCCTTGCGGAGGGGGAGCGAAAGGAGATATACACGCACATCCAGCCAAGTTAAAGGCTGTGTCACGCCCAGGGAAGGTCAATCTGCCAAGGACAAGTCACAGAAGTCTAGACCTCTTGGAACACGGGTAGCTTATAGGCAATCCTGACAGGCCTAAAAGCACAGGACCATAGGATAAGTACCCGTAATCGGGGCAGACAGCATCGTGCGTGCAGCAGGGTGCCCTGCAAGCCACGGGTACATCGAAGAGGTTCGGAACAGCATCCATCTGACAGTAACATGCTTCAATCAAGACTGCTGTACGCGTTGTTGCATCCCCTGACCTCTGCCAAGAGCGATAGGTACCGAAAAAAAGGTGGGGGAGAGAAGAGTCACCAGCCGAGTGTGGGCGGCGAGTGACACAGCACATACACACACTGTACGCGCTGTAGCCACAGGTACATCGGCTCTTGTCGAATACCAACCTAGGTCTTTGCGTTTTGGCACTCTGGGGACCTGAATTTTTTGCTCGGTAAAGGAGGCCAGCACACAACCTCCAGCTTGCGTGAAGAAGGGGTGGTGTCCAATCCAGACGCGATTTCGGCGTCGATCCTGTCTTGATCGGACCTCTCGATAAAGTTCACTCTAAATCCTGGAATCAACAGCTGAGCTATGGCCGCCATGTCTCGCTCAATACCAGGCAATTGGTCTAGCAGGACGCTCGTGGAGGGGTTGTATGGGCAGGGGACGGCTTGTTCTTTTCACGAGACCTGCTGCGGCCGCCGAAACAGCACACAGAGAGATGCTGGAACTTGAAACACAGCACCGCTTTACTCGATGGTGCTCCATGCCCTTGTGGTGCACATAGTGTACTTGCACACACACTAACCTGTCATGTTGGTCACGGTCCATGACTCCATGTCATGACGATGCAGACAGCCATCGACCTGGGCCTGGGTTGAAGCAATTTTCAGTTCTGGATTACGATGACCAAGCTGAAGCACATGCATGGTTATGCAGGAGAGCTACTCCGTGGTTCTGCTTTGCCAAAGAACGAGAAAAGAAAGTCGACGATGCCCCCGTGTCGTGTGCTGCGTGGTGTGTGCTGCTTCTAGCCAATGCCGCTCTGCGCGTGAGAGCCGAGAGCGACAGCATGCCGGTTCTTGCCTGTTGCGAAGGTGTGCGGGTTGGGGTTCAAGTCGGGTTGTTGGTGCCAGTGCCCAGTGGATCCTGGTTTTTTGTGGGTTAAGTGCAGAGGTGGAGTCCAACCGTAGTGGATCCTGCCTAAGGCAGTTTACCAAGCACGGTGGAAAGGGTAGGGCTTAGCGCAAGGCTACTCCGGATCCACAGCGGGATCTGCGGCATGGGGCCAACCTCCTCCCAACCAATGGCCCAGCTCGAGCAAAGTCGCAGAATTGGTTGGTGTCTTTTACCATGAAACCATTTACGCGTGTCTGTATCAGTAGTCCTTAGACACAGGATCTAGAGCGATTGAAGAACGGTTGAAGGACAAGCTTCCTTTGGATTTAGGCTTAAAGAGTCCCAAGTGCCCATAAAAAAATAAAACAGAAAAAAAGAAAAACTGATGCGAGATGCGAGTTTAGGACGTTCCACACAAAGTTCTCCACCATCCCTTCACACTGCTGTCCATCCCGAACCCTGCCATGCACACTCATGCGGTCGCTGTCCCATTTTAGGAAATCGAGATCTTGAAATCGAAAAAGCACGCTAATCGAGATCGAGTAGGAAGACGGCAGATACCAGGTGCGGCGTGCCGACCTCGGCAGAGCACCCGCTGCACTTCTCTCTTTTGAGCCCTCCTCACTGTTGATACGCACTGTCTCCGGCATATTCGATCTCTTCTGGGCTGTCACACACCCCACCTTTCCAAGGATATATCACCGAGATACCAAATGCGTCGTGGGAAGACCGAATACGGCAGAGTCTAGCTCCAAGATGCCTCGAGGCGTGGGAGATCCAGGACTGCTCCAGTGGCCATGTCCTCAGCTCCAGACATCCGTACAAGTACCTCCTTACATACATACACTGCCTGTAGATCACATACCATAATGATGCCTCTTGCCCTTGCAGTGCGACACCATCACTGTGCCTCCAGGCAACTAGGAAAAAACTGCATGTAGTGTAAAGTGTTGGCTTACAATACGAGCAACGCGCATCGCCAAGGTTCCTGGGCTGCCGCGGCGCCAATACTGGGATCTACGCTATTCCTAGGTAGACGCGTGACCAAAAGGTATCGACAAGTACTCGTATGCAATACTTAGCGAGTATGCTAGCACTAAATCGTTCAATACGAATACGCTAGCTCTCAACTAACAGTACATGTATGCTATCTATGCCCTGTTTAGCAGCATGCGGTCTTCTGCTCGGAGCATTCCGATTGCTTGAAGTTGGGTTTAAGGGCAAGCCACTCACAGGACTCAAAGCAGCCCGATCAAAAAGGAAATCATTTTCAAAGCAAAAGACAAATGGGGATCTGAATGGTTGCCATCCCATCTTTCTCGTTCATCGGTCTCCTCGGCTATTGTCTCCTCAAGGCACGCCCGCGGCCCTAAGTCCTGAGTTGGGTGTTATTCGGGCGTTTTACCCGTGCAACGGAATAAAGGCCCTATTGGAAGGGTGGTATTCTTCCATTTATTGACAAACAATCAATCCTTTTGACAGAGATCCGTGCATCTCGATTTCCCGCTGTGTAATCTGTCCAAGAGGCAACACTTCCAAGCCCTTTTGCCACGGCTAAGCTTTAAAACCATGCGGGCTTGCTCAGCAGTTAAACAGCTGATGGCATCATGGATGGAGGCGAAGTACTTACCTCCCTGGGCAAGCCTCAACCTGTGTCAGCTGTATTGTTGGGAAATACGTACCTATCCATGTGCGTACCTACTTGTACATACACTGCAAGGTTGTCACGGGGGTGCAGTAACTCCCCCTGCCGCGGCACGGATGGCCATCCCCTACACTAGCGCCCTGATCGCCATTCTTCCGCTTGCAAGCACCTGCACTGCCGCGGGCTCCAGATCGCTCACCTTTCACTCTTTTCACACCGCCATGAGATAAGTAAGTTGGTTACCAAAATATCGGGACGGCCATTTCTCGTAAGTTGCATAGCCAGTTTTTTGGGTCAACTCATTGGTCTTTGGACAGTGTAGCAAGAAAGAGCCCACAGTTCAACGATTGCGTTGTTCGCAGTGTTGAACCGACCCATGTGCCGGGCACGATCCGAGTTCATGGGACTTGAAACATAGAATTGTGGAGGACATGGGTTGGGGCATTCTGGGGTCAAGATGAGGAAAAGTGACAACCGTTCTGTTGGGTCGTTGGTTGCGGAATGCGCAGGATCTCCCTTGGATGCAGCACGACAGTGGCCATAGCTGTCGGAGTGCCTCAACGTCTGCAGCAGTCCCGCACACTCGGCCGAGAGGTAAATGGCATAGATCGACCCGATACGATCCCTTCTCATCCTTTCTACATAGGACCTCACCTGTAGGCAAGGTGGCAAAACTACTTGATTCTTGATTTCATCTGCTTCATCTTCAGCATTTGGCCATCAAGATGATGCATGTTCGAGTCTTGATAATGTCCAGGTTCAGCACTTGCACTGGTGTACACAATAGCAAGGAACTTGAATAAGCACTTTCTTATCCGTGTCTACGGAAGTAGAATCACACACATGCCGCATACCATGGGCGCTTACAGCCAAATATTTGGGCTTGTGGCTTTGCTCAGAAAACGAATCGAGGTACACCATGGTCAAGCGCTTAGAAAGTCTGGAAGCAAACATTCTTGTTTAGTTCTTGTGCATGCCAGTTGATTACTGAAAGTTAGAACCTTGTTTTACTATCTCACGAGATGGGAAAGTAATGTAAATGGCTATAATCAAGTCTAGTGTTTCCTTTTCTCTGAAGATTACCAAACATCGAACCAGTCCTGTATGGTGCTCTTGTGGGCAATGTTTGATTAGTATAACAAGCATGTGTAGATGGGAGACAACTGCGAAGTCTCCTGGCTGTCGCTTGCCGCGATTACGCTGTCTAGCACACGATTATCCCCTTGCTTGAGCAATCTTGTTCGCCGACGTGGAGTATACGCGGCTGACCGCAATGCATCCGGAGACTTGATACGACGCGCGCTGGCAAAGATGTTAGTACTGATCGAGAACCTGATAGCCAGTGCAAACTCCGATTTGCCCATGACAACTTGGATGAGCCCCCCTTCACGATGCAAGATCCGCCACGCCGTCACCACCGACGAACCACCGAGAAGATCAAGAGTTCGACGAATGATGACGGCCATGGGAAATTCCGTATCTCAGTCGCCGACCTACACTATGTACATCTGATATATTAACAGATTCCGACCTTCCCCGCCCCCACCAGCCGTGCCGTTGCCTTGCAGCCACCTCCGATACATATCAACCAAGTCATTTGACATCGAGGAACCCCGATCAAATGCGGGTGGGATGGACACTGAGACCGCCTCTGTTCGTGATTACGAAATCTACGTCATCACTACTCTGATAGAGGGGTAATGATCTGGACAGGTGAAAGGGCTGGACGTCGAGACCAAGGTGATATCGTCATGTATTCGGTTCCATTCTCATTCTCTGTGAGGTCAACTATACGTGCTCTAAACCAAAACTCTATCCGACGTCCTTGGGCCATTTCTCGACCAACGGCCATCAATTAAGAGGTAACTTTCATTCAATCGTCTTCGTTACATCTCCCCGGCACAATAAACCACCACCGGCAATACCATAGGCGGGGCCGAAGATGCCACCGTCTCACTGACTCCCGAGTCAATCTGCAGCTTTCAGTCAAGACCGTTGGCATGTGGCCTTGGCCCCGATGAGCTTTGTGCAACTGAACAGGCAAGACTTGAGGCAAGACCAACGAGATCATAAACACTGGACCGTAGGATCGGACTCTGGAACTCTCCTCCATGGGCACGCTAGGTAACACAGCTCTGTCCTACCCTCCTTCTTTATATCCATTTCCCGTGTGCGTGTGTGTGTGTGTGTGTGTGCCATTCTGCTGACAACGTGTGCCAGACCAGACCGCTTCTCTGTGTGCGACACTTCAGAACGTCTCGAATGTTCGTGGCCATTTTGTCAGCAGGACGCTTTGTGTGCCCCTTCCATCGTCACTCATGATTTCTGAACTTGTTTCGCCCGTCAATCCCGAGGAAGACAGCAGCATATAATCCCCGCTACTACGAGCCTCATCATTGAAGGCAACAGGACGACTCAATATTCCGAGCTTACTTGCTTGGTCTTGAGGTTACATGAAGACGAAAGCCCTCCGCGCCCGACGCAACGCTCGTCAATTGTCAAGAGCTTGTTTCCCATGACTTGACTGGTCAGCCGTGCCCATCTTCTGGATGTATCCCTAGACGTCGCAGGTTCCAGATCACGAAGGGGGTCAACAAGAATGGAAGACAGTAGGAAAACGAAACCATCGACCTGCTGCTTTACGTCTCAGCACGACCAACGATCTGAGAGCTTCATTGGGTGACGGGGCAAGCCTGGTCGGACATACATCATGCATGCGCCCATCGTCCTGATGCTCGACCAGATCGTAGCCATTTTCGAAGATATGATGTACTATGCTAAGCGTTGCGGCTTCTGAGCCACTTCTGTAACCTTTTATCTGCAACACAGGTACCCAGACTTCCAAGGTCACGGGCGTGCGTGCCAAATGACCAAGTTTGTGTAATTGTTCGTAACTGCTTCTCCAGATCTCTGGATCAATGTTTCCCGAAGGGATCTGGTCAGATGCCTTCGTTAACCTGTTGTGACAACCATAACCGCTGATCTTATCCCGAGTTTTCCATCAACCAAGACAGCATCTTGATAGCCATAAATGATAGAGAAGCTCTGTGATGAAACCCCCAACACCCATCCTTCTATGCCGGAACCTGCTCTACCAAGTTTACGACTCCAATTAGCCTCATTCATTCCAGCATGTATACCCACACATCAAAACCCGTCCTGCTTTAATGTGCCCGAAAACTGCCCAACGATGGTCGGACAAAACACGGAAACCTGCTGGATCTGTGTTCACTACCATCATCATCACGGCGAAAAGAATCGACACCGCTAACCAATCTGGCGGTGAACGGCTTACAAAGCCATCAAGTTGTACGTCTTCAACGCCCTACACCTGCACGAGGTGACGTTAAGTGAGACAAACTTCAATGATGGCGTCCGGGTCGCCGGTGCACATCCATGAGGAATCGATCGGCGTTGAACATTCCCGAATTCACCTGCCTGTGTGCACGACACGACCACAAACGGCGCTCTGCATCTGGCCAACGACATGCTTGAACGGATGTAAGTGACCTTGATCCGCGGAGATGGATGTATATAAGTAGCTAGATAGACACATAACCACTGTATGAATCAATTTCGTTGGTTAGGCTAGGCGCTCAACGTTTTTGCAAATCTACAACATTACACACTTTTTTTTCACACTTGTATTTCTCTCTTTTCGTGTTTTTTCCTCCTGTTCCCTTATCCCCACTCTCATCCCTCCTACTTGTCATCACCACCCTGCCCCGCTTCCCACCCACTCTCAACCTTCTCAAACTCCTCTAACAACCCTGCCTCCTTAACCAGCCCATAGAAAACCCCACGCTTCTTAACCAGCTCTTTAGGCGTATCAAACTCCACGACCTCTCCCTTCTCAAGCACCACAACCCTGTCGCTGTCCAGGATGGTGTTGATGCGGTGCGCGACCGTGATGATAGTCTTGTTAGCGAACAAAGGACCACGTAGCGTCTGCTGCAGCATGGCGTCGGTCTGCACATCGACGGCGGCCGTAGCCTCGTCGAGAACAAGTATGTTGGACGGGGTCAGCATGGCGCGCGCGAGGGAAACCAACTGGCGTTGGCCTTGAGAGAGGTTGGAACCTAGTGTCGATGGGTTAGCATTTTATAGTTCTTACGATGGTAGACACGAATGGGATGTGACGCGACGATCTTGTGTCGGTCTGGGTTCAGTAGCTCATGCGCGTGCGATCTAGATTGCGATGGTTATTTGGTGTGCAGCAGCCACGGAAGCACATGTACCACATGCGCTGCTTAGTGGCGCATCGAGGGGCTTCTGCAGTCCCATGTAACAGGTAATCTCTGACACTGCGGTCTATCGGGATTGGAATTCACTGGGATAGGGTTGGCGGAGGGGGTGTCTCAAAATGTGCTTCGGCAGCCGTTTAGCGGCCCTTCAATGCCCCTCACCGTAACCATTGCCCTGGATAAATACTAGGGCCGATGTCGCGACCAGTAGGTATAAAACAGCAACATGTATTGACTCCCGCGGAGCATTCGGATGTCAAGCCAAAAGGTGCCGAAAAGGGTGTATGGAAAGCCAATCCTGCAGGGACAACGTCTTGCAGCTGCCCTTCAGATTCTCCAGAATAACGATGGAACCAAAGATGGGAAAAGGCAAGGGCAAGGACAACTCTGGTCCGTGGAAAGAGGCACGAGACGTGATGGGCATGTTGCCACTGAATGTAAAACGTGACATGCCAGTCGCGTGTGATGCTGGAGCTCTGCTGTTGGAGGGGACTGCTGAATACTGGGGGGGAGGAGGGTTGAAGGGGAAGAAGGGTAACAACGACGGTGGTTGGGATTGGGAAAGCCGATGGAAAGCGAAGGATAAGAGTAACGTAAGAGGAGAAAAAGACGTGCACAGCTTACCTCCTTCGTGGATCTTAGCCTCTAAGCCCCCCTCCATAGAAACGACATGATCCTTGAGCCGGGCGTGCTCTGTGTAGCGGAATGCATTAGCTTTGTACAACGTCGTAGAGGCCAGAGCAAACTAAGCAATCCAACACACGTTGATAGCACAGCATTGGCATCATAGTGAACATGAGAGCCACGATCGTTGTAATGCCGCACAGCAACAAATGGGTTAACGTACCTAGAACACTCCAGAGTTCGGTATCATCATGGACATGGCCTGGGTCAAGGTTGTCCCGAATAGTGCCCTCAAACAACGCAGCGTCCTGGGGGATAATGGCCAGGCGCCGGCGGAGATCCAGGAGACCAATTGTTGAGGTGTTGAGACCATCAAGGCAAATGTTGCCTGCGGCAGGCTCAATAATGCGGAAAAGCGCCAGCGTCAGTGACGATTTGCCAGCACCAGTGCGTCCCACGACGCCAATCTTCTCGTGCGACTTGATATCCAGGTTGATGTTCTTCAGCACGAGATCAAGACCCTCGCGGTAGCGGGCACTGTAGTTGTTGAACTGGACCTCGCCACGAGACGGCCAGCTGACCGGAGGACGGCTGCGGTGGATGATCTCCGGAGCTTCGCTCGGCAGCCGAGCATACTCAAGCACGCGTTCGACAGAAACGATGTTGGTCTCAACCTCGACCGTCTGACGAACAATCCAGTTGAGGGACGTCGTGATCTGAAGAGCGTGCGACATAGCTAGACCGACCATACCATCTGTCAAGGGGATGCCGCTGGCGACCGAGACGACGGAGAAGCCAGCCGCGGCTAAGATCACAACGGCACCAATGAACTCGAGCCGCACGGCCAGCCAACGGTTAGCGCTGATGGACGGGAAGTAAGCCCGAAGGTTGGCATCGACGCGCCATTCATTCTCGAGCTCGAATCGATCCTGTTGGCGATAGGCTCGAATTGTAGAGATGCCGCCCAAAGATTCCTGGAAGTGCGCGTAGATCGGGCTGCGAGTCACACTGTCCAGTCTCTTGAGCTCGCGAGATGTCCGCAGGTAGTACCGCTGAATCCAGTAGTACATGGCGCCCAATGGAATAATCAACACAACGAAAGGCGGCGTTGACACCGAAATGACGCCCAGGATGAAGCCAGACCTGGCCAGGTTGTTGAACAACATGTTGAAGGTACGGGCCAGTACCTCATCGACACGGTAAATGTCGCTGTTCACACGGAGTAGATCGTTAGCTTGATACCCAAGTTTCAATGTTGCCCCCAGTGGCAGTGATGGTATAAATTGGGAACCGCATTGCCGGTGCCGTGTTGGCCGAGGGGAGCACAACATCTCTGGTGCTGGTGTTCACCGCGCTGTTGGAGCCACTTGGTCCCAGCCTGCCCCTCGCACGGCAGCAGGCTAGTGCTACCAGATGGAGGGGAAAAGGCGGCAATATTAGATGGGGAAACGGGCAAGAAAACGCACCTTGAGAATCTGTTCAGGATACGGCCGGCCGGCGTGACGTCGAAGAAGGACATAGGCGACCGGAAAATGGCCGTGGCCATTCTCTCGTGTAACTTGCGAGACGCCTGTTGCGAACCACATGTGAGCATGACCCGTCCTTCGGTCCGCCTTTCTCATCTCTACATACCTCAATGGAGCAGAAGATCCAAAGAATAAGTGTCTGTATAACGGTCAGAGCGGCGGCACCGATGCCAAACATGAAGTAGATGCCGAGGTATTTCCCAATATCAGGGTTGCCGCCGACAGAGGTGTTTGTTTCCGCCCATTCCTTCAACCACACGCTTCCAGCTAGTCATACAACGTCAGTCCAGATTCCGCCGCATTGGGAGTGATGAGAACTGCTAGGATAGTCTTACCAATATTTGCTGTCTGAGCAGCAATGAGAGCCAACAGGTAGAAGGCAACGGCAACAAGGTTGTTCGTCTTTGCGTATTCGGCATACACTGTTGACATTTTAGTAACCAATCTCCTATTATGACGGGTGGGTGAGAACATACCTGACCATTTGACCTTGCCCTGCTCTGAGTGCTCCTTGGCCTGCTTTGTCCGGCTGTTCGAATTCTCTTCATCGTGGAGCTTGCCCCTAGGCCCCTTGAAGCTGGCGGCGCTAGCACGCCTCAACGTCGCCATGCTGTCGGCACGTGGCTTCGACTGAGAGCTGCTAGGTCCCGGACGAATGTTCTGGAGAGTGCCCAGGCCCTCCTGAGCTTCCTCCAATTCATCCTTGTCTTGGCCATTGCTTGGCGCTTCGATGACCGTAGATGTCTCGCTCTCGCTTTCGCGAGGGGTAGCAGCGCCGGAGTTCTGAGCCGAGTCGCCCTTGCGCGCGGTCTTAACGAGGTTAAACACCAAACCCTTGTTCGCAAGGAGCTCATTGTAGGTTCCCCTCTCAACGATCTCGCCGTCCTTCAGCATGCAGATGTAATCTGACTCAACCAAAACAGGAATGGAATTGGTGGCCAGAACCCTTGTCTTAGACTTGAGCAGACCTCTCGGGCCAAGGACATTGTCGATGATGTGACGTCCAACATGCGAGTCGACCGCAGACAAGACATCGTCCAGCAGGTAGATATCGGCTCTTGCGTACACAGCTCTGGCCAGAGCAACACGAGCCTTCTGCCCACCGCTAAGAGAGATACCACGCTCTCCAACAACGGTCTCATCACCATCTGGGAGCTGGGCAAAGTCGTCCAGCAGTGCACAGGCCTTAACCGTCTTTTCGTAGAACTCTGCATCGAAACGATAGCCGAAGACAATGTTCTCACGAACAGTAGCATTCATAATCCAAGGCGATTGGCTCGCGTAAGCAACGGTTCCATGAACCTCGACACGACCCTTGACCTTCCACAGATCACCAAGAATGCTCTGAAGGAACGAGCTCTTGCCAGCACCAACACGGCCAACTATGCAGGTCAGTTCGCCCTTAACAGCCTTGAAGTTGATATCCTTGAGGACAGTCCTGTTCTCATGACGGTTCCAAGAGAAAGCACCATTCTCGATCCGAACCGTTTCCTCACCGATTTGCTCAACAGGGGGCTTGACAATGACAGCCTCAGGCTGAATCTCCTCTGCAGTGAGGTACGAGGTGAGACGGCCAACAGCTACGCTGGCCTCAATAATGGAGGTGATCACCATGGGAAGAACAGCCAACGGGAACGTGAGCAAGTTGAACAGCGCTAAATGGTAGTGTTAGCAGTAAACCGTTTAAGGGCAAAAACACTCGATCTTGCAGCATACCTAGACACGGGAATACAATGTCCGTCGTCAGAGGACGATCACCGGTGAGCACAAAGACGGCAAATGTCGAGCAGGAGACAAGAAACGGAGTAGAGGACCAGGTAAAATTGGCAAAGGCCTGGCCAGCACCAATCTTGCGGAGGTTCTTGAGCTCCAGGTCGTTCCTGATGTAGTTTAACTTGTTCATGAAGGCAACACCCCAAGCATAGAGCTTGATGCTCTTCATATTGTTGACAATCTCGGCAATCAGCCTGCTCCTCGCATCCTTGTTTTTCATCTGCTGCTTTTGCAGGTTCTTCATATAGCGCGCAATGACACCGTTGATTGGAATCATGATAATCATGACAGCAATACCAGCCAACATGGACCATCCGACCAACTGGTACAGAGAGACCATGCAGATGATGATCTGAAAGGGAGCTGACCACAGTTGCTGAGCAAATTGGGTGAGATCTTGCAGACGCTGAGCGTCCACAGCCATGTAGTTCACGATGTCTCCAGTCGTTTTAGAAGACTTGCCTTCGTTGGAGAGCTTGAGAGCCTTCTTGTAGATGGATGATATCAAGCCGCTCTTGATGCGCATACCGGTGACGAAAGCCAACTGGAAATACTGGTGAATCATGGTAGTTTGGAACACAGCGACTGCAAACATGGCCAGCGCGATGGCAGCACCCTTAATGACAGGCTGCGGCTCCCCGATTCTGTAGGAGTAGATGAAGGCAATCAAGAACCTCAGTAGTTGCGGCTGGGTGAACTGGGAAATGTCATTGCCGATCTTGAAGAACGAAGCGAGGATATAGGGCCCTCCGTAGGCACGGAACAGGGCACGCCATAGGTTGGGCTTCTTGTGATGCTCCAGCTCATGCCCCCAAGCCTTCTCGAATGCAGTGCCCGTGGCCTTGGTCGTATCTGTACTGGAGAGGGCCCAGAGGTCTTCTTCGGTGAGATAGGCAGCGTAGCCTTGCTTCATCAATGGCGTCAACCATGAGAAAGTAAGACGGGAGAATACGGTAGCATATTCAACCGGGCACTCATCCTCCTCGACCAGCGCACAGTAGGCATCCTGTTTCTTTGGCCATAGCCACTCGAAGAAGAACTCGGCCACCGAAAGACCAAAGCCGACGCAGTAGGTGACAAAGTAGGGCAAGCTTGTAGTGTATATCTGTTGCGAGATCAATGACCGGAGCTTGACGGACAGTGCAATCAGGAGCAGCAGCCAGTAGAAGAGAACTACGCCGTTTGCATTCCTCAGGCGAGAGTGTTCGAGCCATTGGATGGTAAAGACGGCGAAGAGCGAGATAATCGTGGCCACAGTCGTGTAGACCCGAAAGTCCCCGTACCAGATGTCCGGAAAGCTGGAGATTTGGAGGGCCAATTGCACGGCAACATCAGCAATGATAAACACGAGGAGAGTCTAGGAACGGTGGTTAGCATATCCGCGACAACACTGACTCTTAGACATGACCTGCCTGCTTTGTCCAGAAATGCCAATCCTTTGACACAGTTCCCGATTGCTTCTTCTTCAACAACCACCAGACAGCAGCTGCCCCGGCCAGAATGCCG
>JAAFKN010000207.1:0-17599 GCA_011800035.1 Thermochaetoides dissita | reverse complement strand
GGGGTGGAATGGAAGATGGCAATATGTGACAAAACTCGGGGCCCCGGCGGCGCTGGACCAGAAAAAAGTGTTGGGAGACGGGGCCGATGTGGGGTTAGATAGGAGATAAGGCGTGACTGTTCTGGTCCCTTGTCGGTCGCGTCTGCAGCCGGACCCTAGCGCAAACGCAAAATTTTCGGACGGCTGCTTCCGACTCCGGAGGCTGCTGAGAGAATGCGACGAAGCATCCTGTGGTACAAACAGAGAACAGGCAGTTGTCGTGAACTTGCCATGTGGCCTGGAGAGGCGGGTTGCAGATCCAGAGACCGACATCACAGGGGCCGATAACGCTGTGACTTCTTGACTTCGATGTAAACTTCATGGGGCACCGAGTTCTCGATCCGACCACGGTCAACTTGAGCAGGTCATTGTCCTGTTGCAGTCTCACAGGCAGTCTGCTATCTTGATTCTAGAGGCTTGATAAGCCGTCCATGAGGACTGCAGCCAACATTTCCTGTAGTTTCGACGATAGAGTCATGGCCATGTCAACATGGGGCAAATCTAAAACAACCTGGAACTTACAGGTGAAGCCGCCTTCTGGAACAACCCTAACCCCGCATCAGCCATGGACCCATGCCAAGACTAGCAGTGATCCGCAGCGGAAGCTCAGCCGAAGCCCTGGCACGGGTCGCAGGGTTGTGGGATGCGCCGCCCCATCGTGTTTCGTCCCCATCCAGCATGATGTAGCGACAGCTGAGCGTCGTCACCTGCAGACACGATATCAGAACACCACACAGCCGCCAACTCCAGACCGGCTATGTCCGGCGCGCTTCTCGAACGCCATCCGAACTAACTCTCAGCGCACAGTCCCAGATATGTGATATTACCACAATCCGCTCCCAACAATCTCACCCAACCGCGGCGAGCTATGAACCATGATCCGGGCCCGAGCTCGAGCTCCGCTGCCCGGCAGCTCCCGCCACGCCCCGACGTCCTTCGCGCCGACGACACTGACGGCGCGGCCGGTCCTCGGCTACGAGGCCAACGCAATGTACTTCCCGAATACGATTCTGGCGACCGCGCATCCGGTGGCCCGTCGTCAGAGTCGCGGCGACGCGAGAAACGGCGCGAGGGGCTGGCCAAGAAGTTGGAGTTCGTCAGCCATCTTCAGAAGAGCCTTGACATGATTGTTATTGTGTATATGTGCATTATTTACTACCTGGAGTAAGTATTGATCATGGCATTCACGCATCTGCTGGCGCTGACAACATCTAGATGCTCACTGTTCCGTTTTCTGCTCCGCCTCATACCACACTCCGCGTTTCTCACTCCCAAAGATGGTCTGCTTCTACCAGCCGAACAGCCACATATTTATGCCATCTTCCTACCGGGTACCCTGTGTATCCTTGCACACGTCTTCTTTTCGTTGCCGCAAGCGGGCGAGGCAACTCGCGGCTACCTGCATGGCGGCGTCATCATCGACTTCATCGGCCAGAAGCCTCCAACAACCAGACTTACCTTGTTGTTCTTCGACCTGATGATACTGGGCCTGCAGTGCCTTATGTTGGCAGTCCATCAAGAGCGGGAGCGGCTTAAGAAGGCGGTCTCTCCAGGCTTACCGACGATTGGTCCAAGTATAGTTCGGGTAGAACAGTCTACCACTGCTCAGGCAAGCACAACACAGGACCACGATGCTGAGGAGCGAGGCGTGTTGAGAGACGACCCGCATATCGCAGACGGCAGCGACAGCATCGAGCTGCAGCCTCTTTCGGAAGTGTGCAATGACCGAGAGAGAGGGAGTGGCGATGAACATAACCGAGAGGGGAACACATACTCTTCATCCAGGGCCAACGTGGATATTTTGGATGTCCTGAGATCGGGCAACGCCGTGCTGTCCAGTTTTTACATTATTCATACTGTTCGGGCTGTTGCCGGCGGTGTCCAGGCTCCTGGGCCAGCGGCATATTCGCTGCGCACACTGGGTTACAACGCCACGCTCGCCGCCTTGGCTGCAGAACGCAGGAGAAGACTTCTGAGGGGGCAACAGAGACAGTAACAATTACCCGCCTGTTTATCTTGATAGCGCATCGTCAAGATCTATTGGATGAATCTTGTTCTATTTATTATTAGATGTAACAGCTTGGTGTTATTATGCAACCTTGCGCCCGACATTGCCAACACCCGTACCCTTAACCGACACTATAAGATCGCCCAGCCCGCCTTCGGCATCGTCTTCATCATCGCCCCCGGCATCTCGTATACCCCAGCTTGCCGCTCCAAACGCTTTCAGGTCCCTCGCGAGTTCTAACAACTCTGGGCTCACCACTTTCCTGCCCAATCTTAACCTTCCCACATCTTCTGAGCCCATGGCCATCAGCGTAAGGACCGTTGGCGCTGATGCAGCCATGACACAGCCGCCCTGAGCGATCACGTCCAATAATTGGTAAGCGCACTTCTCGCCAATGTCTTCAGGCACCACGCCGCCTTCTGGGGGAGCCACTTCGTCAGCAGCATAGATGACCCCCTCAGCACTCGTCTCCGCAACTAAACTTAACCCAAACCCAATCCCAGTCTTCTTTTTTTGCGTAGTGCCCTTCTCCGCCACCAGAGGGGCCGGGTCGTACTGGGCGGCGATGTGCACATCCGACACAAGCTGGTTGAGCACGCTGCGGGCGGCTGTGATCATGCGGTTGTTGTGGCTCGCTGCGACACCAGTGCAATAGGCGACGCCGCGTATGCGCCGTACTTTTCCTGGCCGACGGTTCAGGTGCAGCGTCTTGGGTAGGCGTACTTGACTCGCAAAGCGCATCTCGACAATGCCGCCGCCGCCCTTGCCCCCGGGCCCAGCACACGATCGCTGTAGCACCCGCAGCTCAATGCGTGCTGGAGGGATGCCAAAGAGTCCGTATAGCGGGAGCACAGCGGTACGGAATGTGTCGATTGAGAGATCGTGGGCGCCATGGGTGGCAGAAGTGATGACACCCGGACCAGTGAATCGCACGTTCAGATGAGCTTTGGAGAAGGGCGCGAGTAGCGCTAATGGAATCAGGAAGTATGTGATGCCGCGGGTGTTCGTCGCCGGGATTACGTGTTCAATCGCGTCGCTTGAGAGCGAGACATTCATGCCTGGGACGGTGCCTGTGATCAAGCCCGGCTGGTAGGTAATGGTGGTGCCGCTGTACGAAACATCGATGATGCTGCCGTTCGTGACAGACTCGAGAAGTCGCAGAAAGGAGATCTCGTGCGGCGCAAGTCCTGGGTTGGTTGCCGATGAGCTGCGAATCTTGGAAATGTGGATCGGTCGGCCGTACAGTGTCGCGAGCACCAGGCGCTGTGTGAAGGCGCGGTGGCCGGTGAAGCGAAGGAATTCTGGTTTGGGCTCTGCCATGGCTTCTGTTCACAGAATAGTTTGGTTGATTAGGCTGCCTCCATTACCGGGCAACGAGATTCGGTGTTCCGTGCTGCGATGGCATCCAATTGCTGCTCTCACAAGGTCGAAGGACAGGTCAATAGTGACCTGGAGGAGCCGCAACTCCAGAAATTTTGGGAGGATCCGACCGATTCTGCCGGGCGGTGAAGCCTTATCTGAGCACTGATAAGCAGATTTGGTGGGCCGCCCCCACTAAAAAGATGGATGTGGACGTCGAGCCGACCAGAACAAGGGAGGCAAGATTGCATAGAAGCAGCCGTTTGGCCGTGTTTTTGGCTGCCATGTTTTCCTTCCATCCATCTTAGCTTCCTAGTGCTACATCCCTTGTCGTTATCCTCGCAAGAGGCAGGATGGAATCAGTGAAGCGGTCATCACATTTCGATTTCAGTTCATGATCTGGCCGACCGAGCAACCAGCAACCAGCAACCAGCATCCCACTTCCCCATGCCCCCGAGGACCTTTTCGCTCGACATCGGCCGCTGCAGCAGCTATGTCTGCAAGTCGTGCCTCGACTCGCTGCGGCCTGCCAATACACGGCCGTTCTTGATCACTGCAAGGACATTTTCGCGGCGGACTCTTCGGCGCGCCAAGCCCCAGTCTCTAGCTTCTAGGAACCACAACGCGGCATCTCTCGACTCTAAAGCTGTCCAAAAGTTCCTTGAGGAGGAGGAGGACAGCCAGCCAGACAATGTCGAAGACAATGACAATGAACCCCTGGTCACATACTGGGAGCAGGATGCCACTGGAAAGCGTCGGCCGCTTCGTGACCTCGAAGAGTTCAATAGTTCGGCCACAGGCCTGGACGCGGACGTCCAGAAACGCATCAAGAACTTGGAGAAAGACCTAGAAACCACCATAAGCATGCTGCAACAGCTAAAGAACCAGGAGGATCCCCAAAAAGCCGAGGAACTGTACCAGCATTTCAAGAAGATGTTAGCAGTCCGATACAAAGGGAAGATAGGTCCGGAAGGCGAAGAATATGGCCTCCTTCGCATCCCAGGCTTCACGGGGGCTCACCAACGAACAGTTCGTCGCCTAAACACATTTTTCACCCGCGACACCCTCGTTCTGGGCGGCATTCCAAAATCCAAGGACATCGCCGACTGCTGGAAGTTCTACTCGTCAGCACGGAAAGCACTTTCAACTGCCTGGGAGAATGTGCCCTATGAAGTGTGGAATTTTTTGTGGACGCTCCTGTCGTATGAGGGCAATGGAGTTGACAACCCAAACCGCATGCAGCACATCTATATTTTATCGAAAGATATGAAAGCAGCGGGTGTTCCTTTCCGTGACCCGCAAAAGCTTCTCGCCATTGAAGCCATGTTCATCGAGGGCTGGGAAGAGGAGGCCATTGAGACGTGGAAAAAGTCGGTTGCCACGCTCGGTTCCAATCCCGAAACGTTTAAACAATTCTATGAGCTAGGAATCCGCATGCTGTCTCTTCGCGGCGATACAGACCGTGCTCAGCGTGCTGCTGACACACTTCTGCAATCTCCACATTCACCAGACCCTCGCATCCTCATTCCCCTCGTCCGTGCACTCATGGCAAAGAGCCCGCCGGAATCTGATGATGCTTGGAACAGATACCGACAGATGAGGGCCCTTCTTGGAGAAAAGATGACCATTGAAGACTACGACGAAATCATAGCCATGTTCCTGGCGGGCGACTGCATGGAATATGCTCTGCAAGGTTTCGTCGATATGATGTTTTCTGGCGCCATCGATATCCGCGGCAAGACAAGGTTACCAATTTTCGTTGGCAACCATTTCTTCATTGGA
Source organism: Thermochaetoides dissita (assembly GCA_011800035.1). Classification (NCBI taxonomy): domain Eukaryota; kingdom Fungi; phylum Ascomycota; class Sordariomycetes; order Sordariales; family Chaetomiaceae; genus Thermochaetoides; species Thermochaetoides dissita. The sequence goes on along the minus strand of JAAFKN010000207.1, from coordinate 12,411 downwards.
AAATGGTTGAAACGCCTGATTGGCGCAGGAGACCTTGATGGTGCTTACAAGGTGGTGGTATATGCCCAAAGCCGAGGCATCACAACCCCTGCTGTCCAGCTAAACGGCCTTATTGGCGCATGGATGAGGTCGGAAACGGCTGAAAATCTTCAGAAAGCTGAGGAATTAGCATGGAAGATGATCCAGGCGCGTTTGGCCTACGTCCGTGCTCGCAAGCATGGCGTAGAACCTGAGTACGACAACCCCTTACCCTCGCCGGCCGAACTTGCTGCCAATAGAGAGGGGGACCAGCCAAAGTACATCTGTCGGACCAGAGCATCGGCAGAGACTTTCTGCCTCTTAGCAGAGAGCTACTGCTCTCGTAAGCTTCATGGGCGCTTGTTGGAGCTCTTTGCGGTGCTTAAGGAGGCCGAGATCGGCACAACCAGCTTCCTCATGAATCAGTTGATTCGGTCATATTCGCAGAATAACGACAACGAGCAAGCGATTGGCTTGTACAACAGCATGACCAAGGAACAGGGCATTCGACCCGACGGGCACACCTTCCTAACCTTGTTCAATTGCCTTTCAGTCAATCGCCTCATCCAGAGAGATCCTGTTCTCGCCAGGAGAGACATCAGTCTTGCCCGGAGTTTCTTCAAGGATATGGTTGAGGCGGATTGGACGTTCGACTCCGCGGAACTCTTCGCTCAGCTCCCTCGCACCATACTTTTCTCAATGCTCAAAGCCCGCGACTATTCCGGCTTCATTGTGGCTGCCCGAGCCATGAAGGAGATCTTCGGATTTCATCCACCAGATGCGCTCCTGCTGGAACTGCTCACTGGTATTGGCGCATTCCAAGCCCGCACTATGCGGAATGCAACCCGAGTGGTGCAGGGGAAGAGAGTGCTAGATGCCATGATCCGGCAGCACAGAACGGAGCTGATTCGGCAGGGCCACAAAGGTGACGAGCTCAGTGAGGAAGAAGAGCTTGCAGAGAAGGAGGCTATCCTGGAGAAGATTGTTGTTCATAAGGCCAAGCAGTATTGCCTGGATCTGAACGACATAAAGGCAGGGATGGATGAGGCTGCTCATGAGATGGGTGTATACGATATTGTGATGCTGAAGGATCCAGTTGTCATTGAAAAGCGCCTCAAGTTGCAGAAAATCCGCGGCGAAGAAGAGGAGCTTTAATGTGTTTCTGTATACTATCTTGTACAATATATTCAAAACTACTACCAGCTGTATGAAGATATCCTTGGAGTTAGAGTTTCTATGGCCACATCTGTCAAGTAGAGAAGCGGTTATGAATGTATGTGTGATACGGACTTGGGTCTCGACCAGAGAACTAGAGTTTGTTTTCTGGGTTTCTACCTTTATTCGTGATCCTCTTCTGTTAACCCTGGACAACCCTCCATCTCTGCGTCTGGGTACCGATACTTGCACCAGAAACAATAGTTGTAATTCTCGCGTAAGTACAAGACCACTCGGCGCAGTTTTTCGTCCGAGGATAACGCATTGAACTCTTCAAGCTCCGGGTCCTCTTCATTTAGATCATCAGCAACCACATAAGTTGTCTGTATCTTTCCCAAAGCCGTCTTGTCGTCGTTCTCCTCATCTGAATCCTCACATGTCGGCAGTCGCGACGCCAGCAACCCCTGTTCTAGGTCGTACCGCATCTTGCGGTCGCGCTCAGCCTCCTCACGCGCCTTGACCAGCCCTCTCCAGACAACAGGAATGGTCTTGAGAAGTGGACGATGTGCTGACGTAGTCTTCTTTGCCTCATCGTCTTTCTTCCCGTCGCTCTGCTCCAAACGCTCTGACACCAACGCCTTCGTGTCCTCTTCTTCCTCAGCCATTCGCTCCGCAACCTTCTGTGCAGCCGTGACCAACTTCTCCAGCCGTGCTTCCTCTCGTTCTCGCCGCATTCGCTCCCGATACTCGTCCTCATCAGCCCGCGCCTTCTTCGCTTTCTCCCCAGCCGCCTCTGCCGCCTCCCTCAGCTTTCGCTTCCGCTCGCTCTCCAGCCCAATGCCTTCCCTGCCGTCCTTGATCTCAATCTTGAGTGGTTCTGGGATTGCCTCCTTGCTCTCGCCGCCGTTATCGCCAGACTGTCTCCCCAAGGCTCCGCCGGTGAAGCCCATTTTGGCCATCATCGCCAGACCTTTGCTCTTGGGATTAGCCTCCAGCAACGATCGCGACAGGGCTGCCTCACGCCTGGCCTCGGCTTCAGCTTCAAGCTCGGCCTTGGACTTGGGTCGAGCACGAGCTTCTGCTTCGCGGCGCAGGCGGGCACGACGCTGGAGGGATGTTTCATGTTTTCGTGTGCCACCGTAGCTGCTGATTATGTCGTCATCGAATGTCATGGTCATATAATCTTCTTCCTCTTCCTCAATAGCAGCCCCATTGTTTGGCAGGGGCTTGGTAGGAAGGTTGGAACTCATGACGGCTAGAATCAAGAAGCCAATCAAGATTTCGTTTCTGATAAAACGTCCGGATTCCAACCTCTACGCTTGTAAGTTGACCGTTGTGGTGATCTTCTGGGTTGTGACACTCAAAAATTGATACACGTCGTTAGGGGAGCCTGTGACTTTGGAGAGACGTGTTCTTCCGATCTATGTTGAGAATCGTCGAACAGGCCTTGAGTCCGAGTCGGTCAGACAGGAATGTAGTGATAACCAAGTTGAAGTCGTCTGTTCGAATTCCCTTGGTGCATCCTATAAGCGCATTCCATGAGTTATGGTTCGGCTTATTGAGTAAAAAATTTGAGTATCAATTGGAAGCAAAGATCTGGCGGAAGTGTGCGGGCGAGTGCTGTTCTCAAGTTGAAACTCATGCTCAAGCGGCCCAGAAGCTGAGTTGTTGCGACCAGTTAGCTTCAACTAGGGTTAGGGTTAATCGCCCTGACATCCCAACATCATGGCAGGGATGCTTACTACTGTGCGAGCCGAAGTTGATGATAGTCCATATGAAATATCTACATCGCCTTCCACGGATACTCAACTCGGCGGAACAGAAGGCAATTGATGTAATTTAAAAAGAAATCAAGCGCTCTACAGGTAGGGCGGGACTACGTGAAAGCCATTTGTTGACTCCAAAAATGCCAAGTTCGTTATTTTCTCCCTAGAAGAGTACCACGGAGTAACTCTCAGCTTTCGAGGCGAGCAAGCTGAGCAATACCTGACACTTTCTACATACATGTGAAGGAATTGGTACCATAGGGATTCCAAACTCCTCATCTTTGAACATGCACTCAGACTCTGAATCACTTTGAAGTTCGAGTTCGGCATCACAGATTCTGTACAGAAATATGTTGTTGTACCACATCAACTCTGCAGCAGAAAGGATAAGAAATACATTCGAAGGGGGCCAGGTATCCTAAAAGCTGCAGACAACAGAGCTCGACTTTATTTGGATACTAGGCACTTACGATGTTGGATGGGGGCAGAGTCACCCGGACGATGGCTCTGCCCATGTTGATTATACCCTACTGTCTTGAGGTTTCCAGGACACAACAACCTACACCACATAGCCCACAAACTTAGCTTGGATATTTGATCAATCTGGGCTTTCCTACTCAACTCATAAGCAGATAGTCTTCTCGAAAGCCGCTCTTTGGGAAGCCAAAAATTCTTTCACCACCGGTCCTTTGGATTGTAACCATGATGCATGCCCCGGGACCACTCCGGGGTATGCAAGGTGGCATTGCATTTTTGGCTCCGACCGCGGATGAGAGGCAAGGGAAGATTGCCGGGCAGGGGAGCGGCATGAACCAATGGCCGGTGCGTCAAGGTTCACGACCGCGACACTTCCAGACACTGTCAGGGCGTTCTCCATGTACACAGGTAGAAGTACGTACTGTAAGTACATACACTAGAACCCACACAAGACGGGACTTGGGGTCCAAGGGTCCAAGGTCCCCCTGGTGATGGATGGCGATGACAGGCGTAGTGGTTGATAGAATGCAGGAAGCTAACATAGCATGCATAAGTAGTGAGCACCTAAGGTGGGAAAGAAGCACGGTGTCATCAGCACTGGACCCGACATGCATCTCCATGCCGACTGTTTACAAGTAGGCTCGGTTGGCATTGTGGACCAAGAAGATCCGTAGGTGATAACTAGGCAGATGGCGGCACTTGCGTAGTGCTCCTCCAATTGCATGAAACCAGTAACAGCGACGAAAAAGAGAACCGGCGCACTGCAGGGCTCATGTAGCCGATACATGCAGGCTTTGTTTTGTACCCAGTTTCAAACGGGCAACGTATTCCTGCTGGCTGGAGGAGATATTGTGGCAACCGTTCATTGAAGACGCCTTGTAAGTGGCGTATCAACCAATTGTGAATTAAGTCGAGTGAGGCGCAGAAGTCAAGACGAAGTGATGGGAGCTCGCAAAAAAGAAAAAAAAAAGCAACAGCATTGTTGCGCCCTGCAGTCCCACCGTTCTACAGTATCTTACCATTCTCACCGGGATAATCCGCATGCAATCAGCCCATCAGACCAGAGCTTATCCGTTCCTACTTCTTATGTGGTGTTGAAACAGAATCAGTCGTTGCTTATCGCTGGTTGATGTGACCTGAGATTTGAAACATGATGAATCTATCGATCAATAACCGAGTGTTTTGAAGGGACGCACCCACGCAATTCGACAAGCAAGCAGCATGACAAGCATGCCGCATCGTTGAGGGCCTTTTTAGGTGCAGAATCTTATCTTCTGCGGCAAACCCCCACAGATGTGTGTTATCAATACTTAAAGTTATCAACACCCAGGCCACTGCTCTGGCGTCGTGGTGGCGACCACTGGGCCAAACGGGCTGCCAAGAATCAAGGCAGATACCAGCGGTGGGTTGGGTTAGTGTGTGAGCCTATTGTGCACAGTACTTACTGTGCACACTTGGTCACCTTCGCTACACTTGTAAAATCTCTCCGACACCCAAGTGTAGCTCTCCATCCGCTGGGCCAGAATTTGGGCTGGCGACTGTGGAGATGCCGAGGTGCATAGTTGGACACTGGCCCTGGTCTGGCTCCAAATCGATGGCCCGCGCTACACCACAGAGAGCCTAGCGTTGGTGGACAGCGCCAACAAGCGTGCCAGATTTCGGAGTATGCACATACGGCATTGTCGCCTTATGTAAGAACATCGTCGATCACCGGAAGCAACAACGGCCAGATGAAAGAACAATCTTTGTTGATGAAACCTAACCTCATTGACCGCCATTTTGGGCTTTCTTTGTGGCAGTCTGGCCAAGGTCAAATCTTCCCAAGTTAGCAAACCAATGTCCGATTGATGTGTCGTCCTGATTTCTCCAATTTAACAACCCGAGCGTGGCTCTGAGAGAACTGGAGATCATAGTTGCGCTATCTGGCGGTCTCTGATACGAGTCAGGTTGCCTGGATGTTGGCGTCTCCGACGCTGATGGCGATTCATCGCCGCCGGCCCCATTCGTGGGAAGAGAAGCCGGCCTTAAGATGGGACCTCGACGGCTATGAGACAAAAATGGAAAGTCGATTTCTCCGTGATTCGCAGAAGGAATTGTGAGGTGGCGTTCTCATGCAGAAACCGAGCTGGAGACCTTCGAGAAGACCCATCAAGATGGCACGCGGAATTGCCAATTGGTGAACCTGGTCGTTCTTGCGTCGGTGGGGCCAAAGGGAAGGATGACTACGCCAAGCCTTGGCAGTGGGGGTACTCAGTGGGGTTGGCCGAAGCAGTTGATTGGCCAAATCACAAGCCTATTTGGTTCGAGCTGCTGGCTCCGAATCGGAAAAATACAAAATGGATCCTTGTGATTACGGTAAGTACCTACTTCTAGAGCGCGTCTTACCGTTGATCGATACACACTTGACACTAAATATTACCTGTAGGTTGAGGCACATACTCTCCAGCTAGTCCATGATGCCAACAGCTCAGTTGAAGGAATCTTGCTGCACGACTGGGTACAGATAGCTGTTCTGTGTATAGCTGGTATATTGTGGAGACAGGAGTCTTCAACCGGCAAAAAGCTTCTGTCACTCTTGTTTCACCCGCTGTGCCTCTGTGTAACAGACATAGTGATAACCTTTGATACTCCGACTACCTGTTGACCTACTACTCCTGGCAATGAACGAGGCAAGATGGTCTGTCATCAGGCTATCATATATCTCCATGCTCACCTATTTGCCGATCTACCTGGGTTTCTGCAGTGTACTGGGAACCTTGGTATCATCTCTATCAGTTCCCGTGTAATCCAGATATGGACAGCTGTTCTCAAATCTCTTCTGGTGGGTGTTTCAGCCATGCAACAGGCGAATTTGGTAGTCCATGATATGCCCACCCACGTGTTTTTGGATAATGGAAAGAATTATCTTCGAAATATCATGCATCCCGCGTGCGGCTGTGCCGTTGACATATATGCAGTTCCTGCATACCATGTGGGGGGCGGTTAAGGGGACAGTTAAGCTACGCGGACAGCCTTGTTCTGTAGGTACATCAGCTATGTACAGACCAGCTCGATATGAGTCAACAGTGATCTCATGCACTTCAATACTGAAACATCCAAAGTGATCCTCAATGACAATTACCACTTTGCGAGACTGGAGAAGTTGTTTGTTGTAGCCCAAGCTAGGAGGATTCAAGCAGACAGTCTGGGAAAGATTGTCTGCTCCATTTTCTGTGCTGGATTACTTGTGAGGAAACAGTACGAGAACACTAAACTCCAATAGACCTGTAGTCCATACTTGTAGGTAAGAAATACGGATTATGATCGAATCTTTCACACTTTGCTTGACATTCAGTCATGCACTAATTTCTTCGTCGACAGTCTTTGTATAACTACCGAAATCGAAGGTTACCAGAGGTCAGGCCAATTGGATGAATTATGAACCTGTATTGCACGACAAGCTCCACGTGCTCCGGTCACGTCATTGGTCAGTTCTCGTTTCAGCAAAGGGACGATCGCTACGTTTTGTTCCATCTTTATTTAGATTCTCTTTACTCTGCGGCGTCTCCCTCTTGAGACATCATCTTGGTCTGGCCAAACAGAGCAATCCTGATACTACCACCCAAACCCTTTGCCCATTTCCGACTCTCGTTGACATTCACCTTTTCAGCCAGAATCAGCGGTGGCAAGGTGTGAAAAGGCTTGTTTGGTGGGTTGCAAGCGACAGAATCTCCGATTCGGTCCTGGAAAGGGTTTCAGATGGGCTCGCCATCGTCCCGGATCAAGATGCCGCCTACGTTCGAGACCGGAGGGTGTTGTCTACCCAGTTCCAGTTTTCCAGCCCCGCTCCACTCATTTCCCCCCTTTGTCCCATGCAGCCAGCCGCGCCGTTTCCTTGGCCAATACACTCTAATACACGTAACTTACGACGCGACGCAAGACTAAAATCCATGTGCCCGCACCCGAACCCTAACCACTGACCCGAACAATAACCTAACCCTAGCCTACTAATCGTAACCGTTTGGGAGTTTTTTGTTGAGTTTTGTTGGCGATTCTGAAGTTTGCATGGCCGTGGTGGTGCTGCAAATGCAGCTATATGACGTTTCTTTACAGTGGTGGGGAGTTGTGGGGACTGAGAAAACTGGAACTTCATAGACTCCGCGGACTGGAGGGCCCACACAGGTCGGAGAGTTTGGACTCTTGGGGAAGCCCTGCCATTAGGTATCCAACCCTTCATCGGTCCTCTACATACACTATGCAGGGCTTCGGTCTTGGCTGGTCCGTGCGCTCTCCCCGAGGTCGATGTTTCTGCAAGCCGCTTTTCTCTGCGACAGGTGATATGCTGGCTGTACCTGCAGAAAGTGTGCGGTAATTACCACTACTGCAGGTCGCACGAGACGAAAACCAATTGCCGTCAGCCGGATCGTTTCATACACTCCTTGCTTTATGTGCTTGCAGTCATGCAGGTCCCGGCACGAGAGCCTCGACACCAGAAACACTGAAGCAGGCTCAGTTAACAGTCTGCAAGTGAGCTCAGATGTTGGTGCCATTGGGTTCCATTTTCAAAGATGGGCAACTTGTTGCCGACCGGTAAGCAGACCACTCATATGTTACCGTAGCTTTGGGAGATGTGGCTGTGTCCGACACCAGGGTTCGTCTCGAATTCGTGATTTTCCTCACTTCCCCGGTCAGTTACAGGAGTCATGAACTGCCTGATGAGGAGCAATGTCCGATGCGTCAACCAGTTGGGCGGCGTCATCAGTTGCCTCTGGCCTGTGTGAATAGTGGCGTCCAAGGCACCAGAAACACTGCGGACAGTGTGACAGCTGCTACATTGTATCTCCTAGCTCGAGTAACCTCTGCTTTCTGCCAAGGAGGGTGGAGTTGTCAGCAGTTGTCAGCAACTGCTCACAGCCTTTGAGATCTCTCTCGCTGAACCTGAAAAGCCCAACGATATGTCGAGATGGTTCACAGCCAACTTAAGGTACGTGCGTCCTATTGTGCGCTAACCTTACCTGGGACTAACCCTCATCATGAGTTCCACGCTCTTGGCTTGCCGGTCTAAAAATCTGGGGAAGATGGAGTTGTAGAAGGAACGCTAATTCTCTCTTGTCCCGCTGCATAGTCGGCCCTATTCATCAGAAGAGGAGGGACCGCCGACGTCGACGTGTCTCGTGGCACCCATGAAGCTGTCACCACAGCATGGAATTTGCCTCGAAATTCCTAATCCTCAAGTCCATATGTCATCGGCGACGCACGTTTCGGGGTCATGGACCTCGACTTGTTCCTCTCTTGCAGAAGAATGGAACGATCTGGGTTCCTTGCGCCCGGGTCCGCAGATCTAGACATGAGCGTCTGCCATCTTGATCCTTAGCGCGAGCGAAAATGTGGGGTGCTGACGGCAAAACATGCAACATCAACGTCCTTCTCAGCCATGCAGTGTGCTTGATCTTACTCGACAAACTTCCTGCCCTTTGCCTGCATCTTCTACCTGTTCCCTCAAGTGGAATGGGCTAAACCTTTACGCTGACTGCTAGGCAACCGTAGCCAGACGACAGATACGCTTGGCCAACTCTTCCAACCCAAGGCCGGAAGGCTGAAGCAAAATTTGCAAGGTACTTATGAGCAGCCAGCACGAGCAGTTGAATAGGTAGTCCTTCAACACACCCGACACATTGTGAGCCGAGAAGCAGCAGGCTTGCCCCTCCTGTGAGGGCTCCTTATCCATGATTTGGATGTTGTCGTGTGCTCTCTCCGATTCAGTATTGACATGTGAACAGTGCTGCAGTTGGTAGTGAGGGGCATTGGCGTTATGATTGGGAGCAGAGAAGACTCAGCCATAACAGGCAAAAGGGCATGGGCGCCATCGCCTCCTCTCGTCCGCGAATCTGTCACTTGCATCGAGATCTGATTCGATCTCGATGCGTGTCTCCGCTAGGTGCATTCGTGCTGCAGGACTGGGGCATGCTTCAACCTCTGCGCTTGTACCTCCAGAGAGGGGTTCTGATGAGTTCTCCGACTGGTTGTTGTCGAAGCCTCGTGGCAGAAGTGCTCCAGAGTCTTGCGATGTGAGTGGCATGCCCCTCTCAGATCGTCTACTTGCCTCGCCTCGTGGCTGTTTCATGTTTCTTTGAGATTCCGTCACAAGGCAGATTGGCAGAGGGCTGGTCGGCTACCCGTTGATCCGTATTCCGTTGCCAGTCAACTTAACAACCATCCGTTGACATGGAAAATGACACTGAGAAACCTGGGGTTGGCGGGAAGTCGAATCACCAAGTCGCTGATGGATACTTGTTTCCAACGGTACATAGCTTTTACGATAGGCAGTGGAGGGCCTGGCTGCATGTGGTCTACCTACCCTACGCATTACCTTCTGCGGCACAGAGAGCAGCGTCATTGGAATACATGCCAGTTGGTCAATAAAGTGGCCAAGGTTATGCAAAGATTTTTTTTTTCTCCCTTGCCACTTCCAACGTCTTAGCCGCTGCCAGTTGGAGGCAGAGAATATTCCGGGAATCTTGCGGGTGCGAATTCTGGGTTACATTGACAAATAAAGCACATGATTTACCTGGCGATCGAGCACGAAGCCGGTTGGGCGAATCTGCCTAGTCATGTTGTTTAATGCTATTCCTAAGGAGCCCTATATTGCACAGTATCACCGAGTCCAGCAGTCCGTCTCCGCATGCAACTCGACACTCTGCCAGACCCGAGGTTGTTCGGTGAGTATCCCTGATCCGGACCGTTTCTATGCACATCACGGCCGGGTCGCGAGCGCATTGCTTAGGCAAGCCAACATACCTACAGTACGATGCGATTCTGTGCCGTGGTTACCCTCCGACGTACTAGGATCTCAGGAAATGTAGCCGCCGATCGCTCAGATAGGTCGCCTCGGATTCTCAGCGTCGTTGTCATGTTCGGTATCGATCAGCTAGTGAATTCGTTCTGTTGTTGACACTGTTCACGACTGTCACATAGGCTGCCGTCGTCAACACCAATGGAGACACGCTGTAGCTCTTGGTGTCAGGTCGTTGTGATCTGGGTGGCCTCTGAGGGATTGCGACACGGCGCCTGCGCATTGTTAGTGGAGGGCGGTTAAGGACGAGTCGTCTGTGTGACTTGACATGTTTGCAATGAATGGGTGAGCCGACTCAGCGCTTTACATGCCAACTCGACTGGAATCGCTCAGTGATCCCTTGGGCTGTGCCGGTTGTGTGGACTCTGTGGAGGGCACGTTGCTGGACATCCAGCCTATCAGCGCCCGTGGAGGGTACCGCAGCTGTCTTTATGCATGTGCTTGCGTGCTGTCGTTGGTCAGAAGGTCTGCAAAACGCCCGCCCACAGAAGCCAAAAAGCCAGTTTGCGCATGTCACCCTCGTTCGGATTGGGCGCCGTCAACATCTCGCGCATCGCTATCGCGGTCTCAACGGCAAAAATGCCAGAGCGTGCAGACAAGTGGAACAAATGGATCAAACCGCTGGAGCCAGAGAGCGGCAACAAGTCGGCTCTACCATTTGCCCTCTCAGCGCCAGGCGCTCAACTGCCGGCAGAGTCCGAAAGCAGCAAGAGGCGGCAGAATCCAAGTGTTCACCGCAATCTTGCTTTTCACAGACAAGGTTTCGAAGCAGAGAGAGTGTGTCTGCACCTTCATATTCCTACGCTGCAACTCATGCTGCATACTTGTACGTACAAGTGCTCAGTAGGGTTTTGTCCTTTCGTCCCAAATGCTTGGCCACGGTTGGGCTGGACGCAGACAGTGCGTGGCCAGTGCAAGCATCGTCCAAATAGTTCCCATCATGGATGGAGGTCGCAGGTGGGTCGATGTACCCTCAGTCGTGCGGTACTTCCGAGTGCATGGCCGAACCAAGCCCGATTTAGAATTCTGTTAGTCGCTGCGCCATCCTCCACCCGGGCCCACCATCTGATGTCTCCTCTCCATCGTGCCCCAGAACATCGAGACAGGGCCCGCAAGGACCAGGTGGTGCGGTGGGTCCAGTCGGTGGGCTTGGTGCATGGGAGGACCCTGGTTAGCCAAAGCGAGACGGTTCTTCGCTGCATGCCCTTGTCAGTGGCCTGCATGGTGGGTATGCGGTGCCCTCTCCCCCTCCCGACGGAGCCTGGGAGGGCGGTTGGGTCGAAAGCACCGGTTCTCTCCCGCCGACCTCTCTCGGTCGTGTCCATACATATGTCGGCATCCCATGGCCTACACCTGCGCAAGGGCTTCCCTTGACCTCTTCTTCCCACATACCCACATGGGCAGATCTGTCGGAGTGGACGCGTGATCTCTCTTTCATTCTCTATATTCATATCGGGCGGTTCCTGTTTCTTTGCAGTCTCGAGGTTTTGGAAATACGTTTCCTTCCCTTCATTCATATACCTACAAATCATCATCTCACAGCTCGCTCTTGGTTGGACTGCTTCCTCCTTGCCTTCCCTCGACCTAGACTCCATGCGGCGATAGTGCCAAGACATACCAGCACCACGATCGCAGACAACAACTCATAGACGGACGAGGGCTTGTGCATGAGCTCGACGACCGTATCATTCCTTAAAAGAAACTGAACGAGTACATGTCCTGCACAGCAACAACTCTCCTCGAGACGCTTGACCGGCCAGTTGCTTGATTCTTGTACGATCACAACTGCCATCCATTCCTTACTTCGGAACCGATCCACACGCCATCCTTAGGCCAGTGCCGTAACGACGTCCACGATATCCTGTATAAGTACTTTGGATATATACTGCCTACGTAATATCTAAACCCATACACACGCGCAAGCATCACTCACCTGGTTGGTAACCCGAGAAGCTCCGGACGACGGCGAAAGACATAGACAAAGGACTGGGTTGGCTGATCTTTGACACGGCAGCATCAGCATCACGAAGATGGAGACCATGATGCCACAGTCGACGGGCCCTGCTTTCCTGTTCTACAGCCCCGACCCCAACCCCGACAGCCGGCAACACGGCCGCTATTGGACCAGCCTACCATTACAGAGCTCTCAAAGTCATTGCGCTG
>JAAFKN010000206.1:0-17678 GCA_011800035.1 Thermochaetoides dissita | reverse complement strand
CGCGATACGGTCCGGAAGGATCCATACCGAGTCCACGAGCCTAGAAGGACGTTGTGTTCAGGCGCTTACACTACTTCACCTTCCTCCCTGCTCACTCCGTTCTTCGAAGGTCGTTGTTGGTTGGCTGGCTGTTCAGTTGCTGGTCTGTCATGTTGGTCTCGTCTATTGTGCCGCGCGGATCTGGATCTTGGGTGATCTGCAAGTACCGACGGGGAGCCAATGGTCTGGTTTCATGACCGACTGATTGGCCGTACCTGCAGGCCCGGTGAAGGCTGACTGATAGAAGGCAAGTGCTGGATGATCATGGGCGTGCCGACTGTCAGCCCTACCGTCCTCTCTTTTGGGCAGGTCGCATATGAATATGGGCAATGGCTTGGATTCCCCTGTGGGTCGCGGTGGCAAGTGTCGTTATGGTTGTTGTGTCAAAACCCTCAGAGAATCTCGTTGGCCTGGCGCATCGGCCAACTCGTCGTTGTCTTAAGGAAGGACGACGCGGCATGGGTAGGCACGTAGGCGGCCTTCTTGGGCTTGGGCTTCTCATCGACATAAGTAATGACAGGCTCGGTCACGGGCTTCTTGATACCGCTAAAAGCCGCAGACAAGGGCTCAAGTGGTCTGCAGGCCGGTTGCTCCGGACGTAACCAGCTCGACAAGGTCGAAAGCGAATACTTGATGGTCATGCTGATGGTCATGAAGTGAGCCCGACTGTGTTGGCGGGCAGCAATTGTCTTGATCTGGGCCGCGGTATGGTAGGCAAATGGCATGCTGGTGTTGTGGTGTGGTATGCTTGTGACGAAAAGGGGGATAAATGCTGACAAAGAAGGATGATGATTCGGAACCGACTGAGTCGCACACAAGGTAATTCGAGTTTATAAATGCCGACTCCAAACAAATTCGCCCCGGTATCCCAGGCAATGTTTTTGTCGTCGATCAATTCCTCGTAGATGTCACGAGGTGGGGATGGTTCAGGCGATCGACAGCCGCCTCGAGCCTCTTATACCAGCATCCCTCACTCGGGGACGTCGACCCCTCTTCGCGATCTCAGGTGCTCCCACAAGCCTCGCTTGTGGATTCCGAGAGAACGGAAGATCATGTTGGCATCACGTCAGCAAGCACGATGGGACTACTGAAACCCCCGCTCTGTTTGATTGGGCCTGTGAAGCGTGCCGCGTTGCGTGAGATCTCTGCCTCGTGGCATCCATGTTCCCAAATGGGTGGTGCAGCGCGCATTGTGGTTCGCCAGTGGGCAAGCTGAACACTTGACCAACCCCGCGATATCAGAACTCTATTACAAGCATCGCTCCTGAAGCAAGGAAAACCGGAGACATGGCGACCAATCGAAGACAGAAATGCCCTTCTTTGATCAGATTGCTGCAGTTTTGTTCATTTTCCAGCAGAGCATTCTGACCAGACAAATCGCGGTCCTCCCACTGCGACCCAAGCCCTGCTGGGCATTCAGCACAAGCTTCTGGCGCCAAAGCTTGGCTCCCTCCCCTGCAAATCAGCAATCAGCGATTCACTGATCAGTCTTTCTTGGCTCCGCCAAGACCCTGGTCCTAGCGTTGCTGATCAAACTGCTGGGTGCCCTCGGGTTGCACGAAACCGCCAAAAACCCAAACCGGTCATGGCCTGATGGGCGGGACAACGCTCAGCTAATCAGGGACGTGCAGCCTTGTTCGCTCATGACAGGCCAGATGGATGGGAAAAACGGGTGATGGGCGGCAGAGGTCAAATGGGAATCTTGTCGTTATCGTCCGGCAGTTATGTCCGCAGACCCGATGCCCGTGGTTGGGAATGAGTCTCGACGAGGGGGTTTTTTTGTTTGTGAGATTAATTCCCTCCAGGCTTTTTTTTTCTTTCCCCTTCTTTCCCTCGTTTGTCGGTGTGTGTGCAAGAGGGCAAGAAGAGGCGAGGTCGGCTGGCTGCAGCTATAGCTTGGTTTCTGCTGTGCTGAGTGAGCGCCCTGCGTGTGGAGGCATCGACCTAGCTTCACGCTTTTCCTCAGCCCTACGCCACTAGGGAGTGGGCCCTGTCCATGAGGTTGGAAGGCGACGGTGAGAAAAGAAAGAGGTCTTTTTTTTTTCTTTTTCCCTTCGCACAGGTGGAGGAGCAATGGGGAAATCGTTGTTCTTCCTGAGGACTGTGAATGGAGAACAGTTGGGGGGAAGATGGAATGAAGTGATCAAGTGGATGCGCTCACTTCGTGTGGTGTCTTTGCCGTACCAGCGATACCTTTGCTCAACCCTGAGTGAGAAAGCGGGGTGTAGCTTTGGCATCGTTCACTAACTCCAACGGTGCCGACAGAGACCTTGTCTTTAGGTCTTTGCTAAGGACGGTCCTCTTCTGACGGCGTATTCTTCTCTCCATCTACGGGACGCTTAGCATTACCATTCTCGAAACTCTCTTTGATGACCCAACAATTCTACTTGCGTCTTGTCCCCCAACTCCCCAACAAGGCAGGGCCTCCTTGAAAGTCTCTCCCAGGATGCTTATATTACTGTCCCGCACTTGAATCTGTTGACTTGGTGCTTGCTGTGACATTGAACGCTACATAATAAGCTCGTCACACTACATCCAGAAAAGTTCCTTCAGACTTCCGGGGGTGCGTAGTGGAGCATCGAGACTCACATCGTATATGTGTGGCTAAGGTCTAGTAAAATGTGGAGCAGGAGGCGCATCACGGGGCCTTTACCTTGCTCTTCCCGGATATGTAAACAGTTGTCAAACCAAGGTCACTTGTTCCGCCTCCAGTCCCATCTCCAGTGCCCCTCCCAACATCACACCTTGCAAATAATAGTGGCCCACAAGCTGATAAAAACCCCGATACTCTGTGCCCTTGCGGAGCACTAACGGAACTCGAACTCCATGTATGATCAAATCTCGTCCCCTCGCTGGGAGCACGTCGGGACACTAGCTATCCGCCCTCGTTTCGTTCTTATTAACTGGCGGAATCCGAACAGCGAGACAACCAACACCCCAGTCTGTCAGGAACTTCATGATAGTCTCCTCGTCCGAGATCATGCCTTTGGCTGAATTTTCCAGAACCTTCCTAACCGTAGCGAGATTGATGGATGACTGTATACCGTTGTCGCGCGGTTCACTTTGGTCGAGGGGATGATGGCACCTATTTGGGCTAGCATCCCGATGACAGACTGCAAACCAATGGATGCCTTATAGAGTTGGTATGAACTCTTCATTAGATATACCGACGGTAAAGTATTCCTGTCCATAGAAGATGACATCGTAAAGGTCTATTCCCTTTTTCCCAGAAGGCAGACTCCCTAGATAGTCCAAATGGTCACCAAAAGCTGCCCGGATATTGTGGGATATATATCTGAAAAGAGGAGCAAATTTGCTTGCGCTTTGTAAAGTCGAGGAATCATTGGCTGCTGGGGAGATCTCAACAAGAACATGACTCTAAAGCCACGGAGGGTCACCATCCACTCGAGGCCAGGAGTGATAGTATAGTGGAAAAGAGTTTCTGAAGAAGCTTTGTAAGACGCTGTGTAGTCGACTTCACTGTAAATGTGTGATATCTCCCTCATGCGTGAGTGTGAAGTCTTGAATCCAAGAAGGCACACCGCGGGTGATTCCCTTTGCAAGCCCGGTCCTCAGGAGCATATCTGAGCCATATCCTTGCTTCCAAAAGAATCTCCCAAATCTCGTTATGATAGCCTCAATTGGTGAGACATAATCGGGGTAGAGTTCGGGATGATCTTTGGTGTTAATATCACTCGCCAATCCTATCAGAGCGTAGTAAATATCTCTCTTTCTTGTAAAGAGTGCGAGATCGAATCTGCTGAGCAAGCCATAAAGGCATGGCAAACGTTGTGCAAGCATCCAATCTTTGAAGGATTGAGGAAGAAGGGGTAAATCAGCCGGACCTTTTTTGCATAGTTTATACAGTTGTTCAAATATGTTGATCACGCCAAGACGCTGATGACGTGCAGCGGCTGCTCCTGCAAAGACGCTGAAGGCAACTACCGAATTACTGGCACTGTCTTTCCTAAAACCATGCGCGGTACCCTGAAGGCCCCTTTATTCACATCTTCTGGGGATGAAGACGATGAAGACACTTGGACAGTATCTTCGAACATGAACGCGGCCCCTAGAAGCTCCCGTCACTTAACTTCCCGCTTGCCACATTTACAAAGCAACTCATGAGCCAAGAGAAATTTCTGAATGACCCAGAGCCGCCGGAACCATGGCCTCTCAAAGAATTGAAGGACAAAGGACCACAAAGGATTCTTTCTGTCTGGCAACTCCACAGCCGACGACTTTGCCTTTTCTTCGATTCTGATACCGTCTTCTGGGAGCCCAAAATCTGCAGCTATCTTCTGTGGTGACACCAGTTTTAGCCTCGGGCGTCGCTCACCAGGAGTGTCGGGAAGAGAAGCGACGAAGACGCCTTTCCAGACTAGTTTGCGCCACCTCACAGCAATCAGCCACAAGGCGGGAGCAGCAGTTTCATTCTCTTCTCCAAAGTCAACGACCACTCTCTTAGCAAGGCGATATATATCCCCCATGAGAGCGACCTGGCAACTTTTTTCGCAAGGATCATCTTGGTTGATGCATACTGCATCTGCCCAGACGACCAGATCCTGTCCACAGTCTTCCTCCTGGGTGTCATGCTTTTCTGAATATATGTTATGAGAGGATGCCAAAGCTTTGTCTGCCAGGTCCAAGCTCGTGTCAAGTGTAACGTAGATCTTGTCAAGATCGGGGTACAAGTCGAAGACAGTTGACGAGCTAGGATTATCCACTGACAGAGTGGTGACGATAGAACATGACATGATGAGTGGGAGTTAGTCACGCATCAAAGACAAGACGTTTTCTCCAAGGCAGAGGTCGCGGAAAATGTGAATTTGTTCCCTTTTAGAAGGGTAGTAATGGAGGTTAAACATGAGATCTAGTGTGAAGGTTAGGCTGTACGCCAGTGGGGCAAAAAAACGATGCTTGTGGCTGAGGGTGACTTCGATGGGTTTGCTTGGATAATCCAAGGCCAATCACACATCTTCAAAACAAATAGCAAGGATGTCACTGAGGGCCTCGAAATGCAGGCTGCACATCTTGAGTTGGAATAGACATGTCTGCATCCTAGCGGTTTCGGTCAATGGTGGTCAACAGAAGATGAAGCAGGAGGGAGATCAAGTGAACAGCATGCCTAGGTACCTACCTTCTTGCCAGCAGAGTCCGATACCGGCGGTTGCGATAGCGTCGGAGCAACGAGTCGAGAGAGGCCGTGATTGGGAGGGTGAGAAGATCATTATTGCCATCCGAGGGGGCAGAAGTTGAATCACGTAAAAAGAGATTACAGGGTTTATCATCACCCCCCCAAGCGTAGGAAAAACGGGTATAGTCGGCGGGTGGGTCGGCAGATAAGTCACCGCGGGCAAGCTCATGGAGAGGATAGTTCCGCACGCGTCCAACAAGAGGGGCGTCAAAATGGGGGGCTTGGTTCGAGATGAAGCACACGTATAGTGCGCTTCGGGAGCGGCTGGTAGGTGTACGTGGCCATTGTTTTAGCAGCGATTGGGCTGCTAAAATGACATAAGACAATGGAAGTGACGGAGCTTGAGGTGAAGGTTATAGTGCTTGATGTTGTCGAAGATGTGCAGACCATGAATCCAGGGTAAATAGTAACTCGAGGTAGGAAGTTGAACTTGAGAATCGGAAGCCTAGAGCTTTAAGCCAACATATATAGTCAATCAGTGAGGCCATTCGACTTCACCACAAAGTGGCTGCATTAGGCTGCATCTATTGCTGCTGTTGGATGCAAAAGTCTGTCTGGCTGAATGACAAGCGGAGCCTACCTATTAGTTGGGTAGAAAGAAGCCTGATGATGCCGGATTGAGAGGTCGCCAATTTGTTGCAGAGGTAACCTTCAAAATGCATTTGCATTGCCTGCTCATCAGCAACCTGGTCTGCTCGGATTGGGCATGCAAGCAGTCTTTGGAAACTCACACTGAGGGCTCAACTCAGGCCTGTTAATGTTGGCGTTTCTTGCGAGTGCGCATGACGATACTTATCCAAATAATTGCATATGTTCTCTTGGAACGATGAGTCCGGTGAAAAAAAAAAAGTAGACAATAAGGCATCAAACATGGTAATACATGCAGGAAGTTCTGGTCAGGAAAAGAAGCACCGGAACCACTAGATATGCATTTCGGGTTCCAGTCTAGGAAGATTGGTTTTGCTGTAATCCGGTCAAAATTTCATTCGAAATCGAAGTGCAAGATCCAGCGACGCCAAAACCCGCAAACTGCATGGCTGCCAATCCTCTCCTTACTCCTTGTCCCCATCATCCTCCTCACTCTCTCCAACTGCCTCTTCGTCCTCTTCTTCATCCTCTTCCTCACACACCGCATACGGCACAAACCGAAAGTCCAGAAAGCTCGGCCCACATCCTTCAACCTCCACCATAAATTGCATACTCAACACGCCCTGGCCGTCCCCACGCAAGCTCACTTTGCTCGCAATCCGCATGGCCTCGGTCGCGGCTTTGATCATGTCGAACTTGAACGTCTGCATCCATTTCCGCCTGCCGTTGGTCCCATTCACTGAAAACGTCTCGAGCAGGTCCCTGCCCTTAGCAAAGTCGACCGTGCTCGAGCCGAGGGCACCACCCGAGCTGGTGAAACGAAGGTAGGGTTCGGATCGCGACGCGGCAATGGTGAGTTTCTCCGGATTAGATGGCGCCAGCTCGGCGAGTGCGTCCAGGATGTAGCGTGCTTGCGTGATGATCTTGAAGGAGATGTCCTCCAGGTCGAAGGGGATGTCGTCCGGGGCTTCGGGGACGTAGGTTGTCAGGTTGCAGGTGGTGCTTACGCCGGCTTCGTCAAGGACGATGCTGAAGGGGCCGCCTTCTTGGGGGTAGCTGAGTGAGCAGGTGCCGGACATGCCAAGGGTCTGGGCGCTGAAGGCGTCGGAGCGGTAGTTGCGTAAGTTGCTTCGGTAGGGGTCGACGTCGGCCTTGGCCTGGCGTGTGGCGGCGTCGACGGCGCCAAAGATTTGGAGAGTTTCGAGGAGCGCGGGAAGGGAGATCTGAAAAGATGGGATGGCGGGCTCATTGTCATCTTCTGAGCTAGCGTCCTCAGCTGGAAGGTTCGACAGGAAGTTGGTCGTGTAGGAGGTGAAGAAGGTTTTATTCCAGTGCGCGACTCCTGGATGCGGGTCAACACTGAGATGTCTAGTGTAGAAGGCCAAACAAAGGAGTAGCTACCTTGCATGACCCGGGCATGGTCTGCGGCAAACCTCAGGCCGTTTTCTGTTATGTCGACATGCACCTTGTTCGTAAAGTTGATGGCCTTGAGGAGCTGGTAGAGGGGCCTAGTCGAGCTGGCGACCGCCCGGAACAGAGGGGTTTGAGAGCCCTGGGAGTCCATTGATATGGTTGGCAGGGAAGCAAGGTTGTGATTAAGATTGTGGAAAGATTATCCCTTTGGCCCTTTTGTAAATCGATTTCCTTAGACCCGAAACCCCTATGATACAGACTCGCGACTGTGGGTATCTAGACGTAAACTCCAACAGCACAAAACATGTACACCACACCGAATCTAAATGAAGGTCAGACACAATCCAACATTGTGCGAAAGTTTGCGACGAACGTACGCAAGGGCTAGAGATGCCGGGACGGCCAGGACGGGCAGGTTCAGGAGCGAACGGTCTGATAACCAACATTAGCATATGCTTTCATTTCCATGGATACTGGCGACATACTCAGGGCGAAGGCAGTGCCCAGTGACAAGCCCAGCAGCAGTAGGAAGAAGGCGACCAGGAATTGACTGCCCTTTCCGACGAGGGGAACAAAGGGCGAGCCAGCTGCGGCCTGCCAGACCTCATGCAGTGACGAATCCATGTGCCGGGGGCTGTCGGTAAGCTGGGTTCTGTAAGTGAGGCGGTCGCAGGGAATACGGCGACAACGAGAGGGTTGTCTTGAGGATCGCTGTGGTTGTCGTTGTCGTGGTCTTGGTGTTGAGCTGTTGCTTGCTCCAGACCAATTGAACAGTTGTTAAGCTCCAGAGACAGGGGCGTTGGGGCTTGGCGCCAAGAGATAAGCGCCAAGCCGACCGCTGTTGTAGCTTGCAGCTGGCAGGGCTGGAGAGGGGCAGGAGTCGGCTTGGTTGATTGGCCGACGGCCAGACAATCCTCGAGACTTCGATCGGTACGTACCGAACCAGACTCACCTGAGCCCACCGTGTAAGAGCTCCTTGACGGTCATAGTCCCGAGATTCTCGAGTCGAGGTTCTCACAGATTTTTGTCCAAAATGACTGAGAAATGCCTAAATCGCCATGATGATTGCATACCCGCGCTCAGGGAAGCCTTCTAAGATAGGCACTCCTGAGCCGAATCCGGCCGGCTCGGGAGTGGCAGCAGACAAGCCAGACACCTCCCATTCAGCAGAGGGAATCGAGCTCAATCGCGATGATTTCAAGTCTGAGGAATGGGGGTGATATATTGGTAAGTCCTGCCAGGATTTTGTAACTGACAAGCAAGACACTAACTGCTTTGTTCTGAATAGCGGAGAAGCATCACGTTTCAATGACCATTTTCTTCGCTAAAAATGGCGATCTTACCATTATTCCCACCGGAGGCGTTTTCCAACCTGTCAATGTGCTTCAGCATGATATGCGCTGAGCCATCGTAGTACAGGCAGAAAAGGTTGATACGCCCTTTCCAGGCTGGAAGCTCAAGGTCCGTGAAATCCATGAGCCCCAAGCCCCTGGCCATCTGCCTGTGGTTGAGTTTATCCCTGGAATTCCTTGGGCTCTGGAGCTCTTACTTGGCATGGTTCACGGTTTCGCGCTGGCCATCGGCAGCCTGGAAACTATACGTTATTTGACTATGCTATGCCACAAGTACAACGCCGCCGTCTTTATTGCTTCGAGTGCTCCCTGGCTCTTCAAGGAGAGCACTTTGGTTCCTCTCGACTGGAACCATGAGTATTATAAGACGAAGTATGCCAACCAGCTGGAGTATCTTTGGATTTCATATGTGTTCGGTTTAGAGGGTCTGTTTAACCGTGTTTGGTATGTGGTCTCTTTCCTCCTACCACTTCTTCTTACGCTTTCTTCTGATTCAGCGGATCTCTTCACACTAGACGTAGCCATAACCTTGCCTACATCTACTCTGAAGTGTTTTCAAACCCCGAGAGTTTACCCCCGAGAGCTTACGGTGAGTAAAACCCCCTGCACTCATGTGGGCTCCTCGATGATTGCTTATTTTCAATCCTCTAACCATCATTTCACAACAAAGAGCGCATCTACGAATGTCGCACTGCCTAGATCTCCACCATCAAGACGGAACTAGAAAGCTATGTCCATGATCTCCAGAAAGTCAACCCCTCTACAATCCCGGAGGACGTCCCCTATACCATCTGCCGCACAAATGAAGCAGCCCGGTACGCTTCGAAGCAGCTCAACATCCTTAGGAGATAGGCAAGCGAAGAGAACGTTGTACTCGACGCTAACTAACGCTTTTAGGACCGCAGCCCTATCGATCCTTTCCGGAAGTGGCCCAGGCTGGACGAGCTATGGGACTTTCACAAAAGGGATGCCAACACACGTGGCTGTGGTCTGGGCGCGCTTGACAGGCTGTAGAAAAACGGCGAGAAGCGGCTCCTCCATTGGTTGATGGAGAAGGGGGATGCTGCGAGGCCCGTGACGCAGGCACAATTGGATTATATGGCAGTACAGAGGCTGAGGATCGGAGTGCCGGGGCCATGGAAAACTGTCACTCCTTGGTTGGGAAATGGCGCTTGACCGGAGGGTATGAAAGTTCTCCCTTCATGTACACAGCCCCTGATACCGCCATAGGCGGATGAGCTTGGACCGAAGAGCTGGGAGAGCTTAGCGATCACACGAGACTCCACTCAGCTGAACATAGGGCAGCAGTAATGTCTAACTTCAGTGACGAATAGTAAACCCCATTTTAATTCTTTTGCTGGCCAGACCCGTTCCATTTATGTGAGGCAGGTTGAGCTCAGCACACCTACTCGGCATTCCCTCATTATAAACATGCTACCCAAACAGCAGCCGAACCAAAAACCAAACCAAGACAGGAGCCAAGCTCACTGCCACCCATAACGCCTAGCGCCATCCAGCATGAAAGCAGCATCCCGCCACCGTCTACCGACCGTTGAGAAGGTGCTTAGGAATACAAAAGCCTCGCATGCTGAGCTCGAACGCTTCAAAAGGATAGTGATAAAAGAATAGATAAAAAAACGACACGACAGAAAAGAAGAACAAATTACTCAGCAAACCGACGCTCAAACTCAGCGAACAGCTTTGGCGTGATCTCGTCGCTGCTCATGCCCTCCACCTCCCACAGCACGCCCTTCTTGGCGTAGTGCTCGAGCAGCGGCTCGCTGGTCTCAAGGAACTTGGCCCAGCGCGCGCGGTACACCTCCTCGCTGTCGTCGGCCCGCTTGACCAGTGGGTCGCCTGTTACGTCGTCGCGGCCGGGCACCTTGGGCGGGTTGAACGAGTCGTTGTAGACCCGGCCCGACGGCTCGTGTACCCAGCGGCCGGAGATACGCTCCAGAATGACCTCGAGTGGGGTCTTCAGCCAGACGGCGAGATTGATGGGCACGATCTCGTCCAGGCGCTCGGCTTGGTTCCGTGTGCGTGGAAAACCGTCAAGCAGGAAGGACGCCGAGGGGTCGTCGTTGATTTGCGGCCGGAGGAAGCCTCGCGCGTGGGAGGGGGAGGAGATGAAGGCGTCGGCTTCGTCGGCGGCGGTTCGGGAATGCTCTGCGGTAGCGCTGTGGCTCGTAATGGCTGACGACGCCAGCGTCATGACGTTGTCGGCCGGGTTGGCCGGGCGCAGCCAGCCGCGCGTGTGAAACTCGTTCGTGATCAGACGAAGGATGAGCTCGTCCGGGACCAGCCCGCCGCTCTTCATGATGCCCTCAACCTTGATTCCTGCATTGGCATGCTGTTAATGGGCTGATGATGGACGACAGAAGTAGATGCTGGAGAGGTCTACGCACCGAGAGGAGTCCGCTCCTTGACATGATACCGGAGCAGGTCCCCTGAGCTGATGGACGACAGCTGCGGGAAACGTCGGAGCAGGCGTTGTGACTGCGTGCCCTTCCCTACTCCCGGCGCCCCCACCAGGATGACTCGGGCGGCGGTTCGTAGACGCATCATTTGCGAGTGTATGTGTGATGGTGGCTGCGCGGATGAAAGCTCCGTGCAGACAGGTGAGCAGGAGGGGAAATGCAGACGAAAGAATGGAAGAGCGGGCGGCCAACGTGTGCCAATGGATGGGCGCACGCGATGGCGGGGCTCTAGTATAAGACGATGAGCGGGAGTTTCCCGACTGGGCCACTAACACGCATGTGTAGCCGACGGGCCGTACAATCCAATCTGGAAACGGGTACAAAACGGAGGGTACCTTGGCGCGTTGTGGTTGAGTGGCACGGCTCGATCCGCCATAAGAGATCACGTGACTAAGGTACATCGGACTTCGGAGTGGGATGTTCGTTTATACTTGAAAAGAAATGCAAGAGAGGGGCAGCACCCTGCAGAAACATGCGAGCAGCTGTCGTGATGGGAGTCATCTTAAATGTTTGAGAACAGTTAACAGATACGGTGCAACTTGTAAGCTAGCAGGCCTTTCACATGGCTTGCCGACCACACGCACCATGTCCCAGCATGTCTCGCCTCTGCACCATATCGCTAACAAGTTAATACTGTATGCGGCATGCCAAATACATACATCCAAGGGTCAAACATGAATGGGAAACCACCAGTAATCTGTGCTCCCATTCGATGATCCTGGACTCAAAACCCATGCCAGTCTGCACGATGTCAAGTCTCTCTGCATGTGATACTCTGCTTCAGTTTCATCGGCACAAATCCAAGTGTCCGAGGGGAAGGGAAAAGGGGGGCAGGCAAAAGGCTAGCAGCCTACAAGGCGGTGATTGTGCATGGCCATAACACCACAAGTGATCAACAGAGAATATCTATAAAGATGCCCAGAGAGTACCTATACACACAAGCGGGGACAATGGCAAGCAAGATTTCTTCTCAGTACTACTATCTTGCTCCAGCACACAAGGAAACTACAAGCAAAATGAGTGAGAAGGTGGAAGGCAAGTCTGCTACTTCGCCAAAAGCCGAAGAATCGTCCGTGCTTGGGATTCTTCCGGCTTCCCATTGGCAAAACACCAAGGTATGTATGGTGTATCGTACTCTCCAAAGATGTTTCAATCGGTTACGCTGGTCGAAGGCGAGGTACAACTAACTCCTATGCACGTACAGCTCCCGGATGTGCCTGAGGGTGATATTGATTCGATGTACAGCTCAACACTGGGGTATGATGCAACGTCTTTGGCAACAAGTATCCTCAGATACCGAGTTTTGCATGGCAGAACATACTATGGAGAGATCGGTGACGCGCAGGCCTGGGAACCAAATGACAATAGGCACATGGAAAGCATGGACTAGTTGTAAGTTGTTGACTCGTTTGCCACCTCAATGCGAACTGTTTATTTGAGTTTTCGAGAGCTAGGTTCGTTGGGACGCGTGTGCTGATGATTAATGTCTGGGATAGCCACCACATGGGTACATTGGTGCTTGGTGATAAACTCTTTCTAGCCCCAGTCGATAATCCCAAGAAGGTCCTTGATGTCGGTACAGGTCAGGTGCCTGGGCCATGTAAGTCTGCTAACAAATATCTCGAACAGCTTCCCCAAAGACTTTTTAATTGGGCTCTAACAACAACACCATTTCCAGTGCTTTCGGGATTTATATCCAGATGCTGATGTGATTGGGACCGATATTAGCCCGATCCAGCCTACTTGCGTTCCTCCTAACGTCCAGTTTGAGATCGAGGACTGTAATCAGACCTGGGTACGGGACGACAATTCATTTGACTTCATCCATGCTCGAACCTTGATGGCAATATAAAAGTTCTTCCGCGAAGCTTACCGCTGTTTGAAGCCCGGTGGCTGGTTTGAGACCCAGGAAGGTGAAATGCGCTGGAAGACAATGGTTGGAGAAATTCCAGAAACAAGAGCTATGGGTCAATGGCACAAAGTATGGCATGCTGGTGGCGAGAAGAGCGGACGAACGTTTCGCGTGGTTGAGGAAAACCTGCAAGAAAAGCTGACGAAGGAGGCAGGGTCTGTGGACATCCATATCAAAGGTGTTGTCTGCCCCTCTGGTCCCTGGCCAGAAGATCCAAGAGAAAAGGATGCTGGTATATTTACCAAGGCGGCCTTTGAGAACGATATGGACGGTAAGTCTTCAATCCCTTACTGTTTACTCTACTTACTTCTTTAAGGACGGCGCTTTGATACTGATCCAATAATAATAGGATATATTCTCCATATCTGACACTCGGTACTGGGCTGGACGCCCGAAGAAGTGCAGGTGTACCTTGCTCACTTCCGTCGTGAGATTCGCGATCCCAAGTATAAACTCTATTTAACATGGAGGGTAGTGATTGGAAGGAAGCCATTGCAGTAAGCTCAGGTTGAACTATCTCTGGGTGCAAGAGCTTGGAGTGTGAGACTTTGCTATCTATGTGCGATACTAGCAGAGTTGCCTTGGGTTTGTAAGGTAACTGGAAGTATTGCAGTGATACAAGAGAATGCTTGTTAAGGGGTTGCATCGGCCTACAGAACATGCAGAGTGTCAGGAGGTATGGAGAACTGGTTTATAGCTACTTGAGAGCAGAGTATACCCAGCGTCAGCTTCATGCCGAGGACCGAGATCTGCAGCCAACCTTTCTTCGTATCCGTATCTTGTAATCAGTACAGACTGTGATGGGGCGCTAGTTAGATATCCATGCTTGGAGGGGTTCCGACAAGTTCGAGGGTGGTGATGACGATGTCTTGGAAGCTGATTCGGGAGAGAGCTGGCAGAAAAACGTGTCGACGACCCTTTTTTCCGTTTCTTCCTGTAGGCGCCCAGAACATAAAGTTTGGCTAGCGTGGGATTAACAAGGTCATTAAGGCCAGCCCCCTCATTCAAAACCGTTTTGTTAAGACGGAGCGTCTGCCCAGAAGCCCCGATATCGCATTCCACGGACTCCAGGACCGGCTTTGCACGTTCGGATCTGTCTGGATATGACTCTTGCGAGTCTGGACCGAAGACAGCGTCCGCACAATCGTGCAGCACGCAAATGAATTTGCAGCCTCTCTTTGAAGATCACTGGAGCCGCACTTTCTCGCATTGCGCGCCGTCTTGGAAGTCAAACGGTCCGATGGAGCCAGCTGTCTGAGGTTTGCTGCTCGGCTGGTGCTCTATTCTGAAACGCTAACAGACTGTTGTGGAGTTCACGCCTAAAACTGTTAAGGAGGCGATCAACGGCTCATCAATTCATCCCGTTTTGGCAGCCAGATCGTAGATTTGGGACCAGGTTCCAGACTCTTTTGTTCCTCTCGTTCCTCCTTGCAAGCCTTACACAGGCAGCACAACTGTCCACAGCTAGTCCAGTTGTTCGGAACTACTGGTCGGCCTCGTAGACGTGGCAGCATCTGTCACTAACAGCCGCACGGGGGCGGTGTCAGAGAAGAGCATGCGTGATCCTGAAATCTTGAAATTTGCATGATGTGTGTGTGCCCGACAAAACCCGATGTCGATGTTCATGGCAATGGCCACAATGTCCGTCGGATGCCGGTCGCTGCCTGCTACATTTCTTACGCCAGCGACATGGATGGATCCTAGGGTCCCCAAGGGCCAAGGATGAAGGCGAGTCACGTGATTTACTGGACCCTGACTCGCCAGCTGACCCTGTTGGGGCGACAGCGGGGAGGTTTGCAGCGCTGGCAGCCAAGCAGCTGGCGGCAGCGAAACACAGCGAAACGCCTGCTTTTTGATGTCACTTGCGCCCCTTTTGGCTCTTTTTGGCACCGTTTACTGTCCAACACACCTCTCAATCCACCAACACCCTCCAGGCCCTCGCTTGACGCGAATGCTGACACTGCTCTAACTGGTAATTTTACTTTTTCCTCTTTCACTCCCTCATAAGCCGTATCTTGCTCCTGTATCCTACCGGCCTGCTCTCGCTCGTCCTTTGTCTCTCGTCTTTTCCATCACCATCTCTTCCTCCGCTTCCGCTCCCGTCAACTTTGTACCCCCTCCGCAAATCCCGTGCCCTCGTCTGTCCTCTTACTGCTCTGACCCGTTTCGACGACCGCTTGTTGACCTGTCGCCTGCTATCACAGCGGATCTAACATCGTCGCACCAACGACTCCGTGAGGCAGCTCCTCCATCGCGATATTTCGTCCAGCTCGTCCAGCTTTATCCTCGGTTCAGAAGGCGTCTTCTGCCCGACTAACAACCCTGTGCGCCACGTTGTGTTTTGTTTTTACCCCTTCTCACCACCCCGGACAGCCGCCATGAGCGCTTCCACGAGAGTTGCGCGTCGGGCGCTGGTCGTCAACCCCTTCCTGGGCACTGGTGCGTCTCCATAGCTCTGCGTTCTTCTCCCTCCCTGCGTAGCGCCGATATTGACATTCCTCGCGCAGGCCGCACGCTGCCCAGATCTACTCTTCTTGCCACAACGGCTCTCCTGGCCCGCAATGCTCAGGGCCTAGCGCTGAACGGCCCGGCATCCGCCCTTCTCATTCCAGTCCGCACCCTTACCACAGAGACCGTCACTCATGCCGGTCCTCCCGCCGGTCCGCCGCCGGGCTTCAACCCGGAGGAGGCTAAGAAACCTCTTCCCAGGGAGCCCGTTACGGTGACGAAGCCCCTGCCGAAGCTGGAGCCGAAGCCGATCAAGGTCGGTGAGCCGGCGGTGAAGGCTGTGGAGGCTGCCAAGCCCGCTGCGTCGGAAGCCCCGGCCAGCGAGAGTGCCCCGTCCCCCACCCAGCTCGCCACGGCGGCGAAGGAGGCTGCGGTCCCGGAAAAGACGGAGGCCAAGAAGGAGAAGGAGCAAAAGTTGACGATCGGGCAGAAGATCAAGAAGGAACTGCAGCACTACTGGGATGGTACGAAGCTGCTGGCCGCCGAGGTCAAGATTAGCTCGCGCCTGGCCCTCAAGATGGCCGCCGGCTACGAGCTCACCCGCCGCGAGAGCCGCCAGCTTCGCCGTACAGTCCAGGACCTTGCGCGGTTGGTGCCCTTCTCGGTCTTCGTCATCGTGCCATTTGCCGAGCTGCTGCTGCCCGTCGCGCTGAAGCTGTTCCCCAATATGCTGCCCAGCACGTACGAGGGTCAGAAGTCGAGGGAGAAGAAGGCGCAGATGCTTCGAGCCACCCGCAAGGAGGTTAGCGACTTCCTTCGCCAGACCCTCAAGGAGACGGGCCTGCCCCTGACGCAGGCGACGACGCAGCGAGAAGAGTTTACCGAGTTCTTCCGCAAGCTGCGGTCCACTGGCGAGAAGCCGACGGCCGAGGACGTGATCAAAGTGTGCAAGATCTTCAAGGACGACCTGACCCTGGACAACCTGTCGCGGCCGCAGCTGGTCTCCATGTGCCGCTACCTCAACCTCAATACCTTCGGTACCGATATGATGTTGCGCTACCAGATCCGCCACCGCATGCGTCAGATCAAGCGTGACGACCGCGCCATCAGCTACGAGGGCGTCGACAGCCTGTCGGTGTCCGAGCTCCAGACTGCCTGCGCGGCCCGTGGCATCAAGAGCTACGGTGTGTCTCCGGCCAGGCTACGCGAGGACCTGCAGACGTGGCTGGACCTGCGTCTGCGCGACGGCGTGCCGTCAACCCTGCTGGTTCTCAGCAATGCCTACATGTACGGGCAGACGCTGTCGGCTGAGGCAGAGGGTGGCCCGTCAGCGACGCAGATCGATGCCCTACTCGGCGTGCTGTCGTCGATCCCTGAAGAGCTGTTCCACGAGATCGAGCTTGAGGTTCACAACGCCGAGGGTGCTGCCACTAATAAGCAGCGTCTCGAGGTCATCAAGGAGCAGCAGGAGCTGATCAATGAGGAGCTGGAGCAGAACGAGGAGAACCAGAAGACCGGCTTCGCCACGCCGCGCGATACCGAGGATATCGATGAAAAGGAAGAGCAGCAGCGTCATGAGCTTGCTGAGGCGGCTGGTGTTGAGAAAGCGCAGGTCAGCGAGGCCATCGCAGCTGAGAAGGAGACCGCTGAGGCCGAGAGGATAGACGCGCAGCGTGAGGCTGCTGCGTCTGCCGAGGCGAAGGCCAGCGAGAAGTAGAGGGTTGGGATGAGAGGCTGAGAGAATGAAACCGGCTGGCTAGCTTTTCCTGCGTCATGTTTCGGTGTACGATTTTGTGACATACATTAGCCACATGGCGGAGCGATGATGAAGATTCTGTATGTTATATCAAACAGCGGGCCGACCGGCAGTGGTTGTGGTTTTTTTTTTTTTTTTTTGGAGTTGGGCTTTTTGCTTTTTGGTTCGGTCGTCTTGTTTGATCTTGCTTCTTTCATTTGTTATCACGGACACGGGCGACTACTATAGAACTCATCTCTCATCATAGATAGCGTAGATAGCTGTCCAAATTACTGTTCATTAATGGTGTACTAGCCAACAATAGTGATGGCGGCAACCATCTTGATGGCGTTTCTGGTTTCAGGCCATTGTTTGACAGGGCAAATGCATGCAGCGGTGCCGGGCTCTCCTTTCCCACAGCTCATCATCCATCCTGCTGCGTAACAATGTATGTAACTGTTACCGTACACCCCCCCCCCTGCCCGTAAACGGGCAGGGGGGGGGGTGTACGGTAACAGTT
>JAAFKN010000205.1:0-17739 GCA_011800035.1 Thermochaetoides dissita | reverse complement strand
CGGGGTTACCATAGCTGGGCCATAGGCTGCCGTGTTGCGACTCAGCCCTGAGGTCTGCCATCGTGTATGTCGCCGTGGCGGTCATGGGAAAACTTCCTCTTCCCCGGAGGGGCTCTGTCGTTGGGTTGTGATCGTGGTTCGCTACAGGATCCTCCACCCAGATATCGGCCGAACCAGTTCACGATACGATGGCCGTGTCCCTCCCGGTTCTGCCACTTTTCTTCCTGTCGTTTGGCCTCTCTTCCTTCTTCCTTCTCTCTCGCTTTCTTCACAACTTGACTGGCAGATCGGGTTGCTGCTATCACTCGAGCAAGTGCTCCGGTTCCGGGTGTGGAAGGATAAGGAGGGGCAAGGGATGTCGCGATATTAAACCGGTCCTCAATGAGGAGGGAGAGGGGGACGGGAAGAGAAAAATATGAAAATATGAAAGACGGGAAAAGCACACAGACACACAAAAGGCATGAAGGTGCGAACGTCTTTTTGTATGTAAGCGTGGGCCAAGACAATGACGGTGGCCGGCACGGCCGTTTTATTATAGGAACCTCGAGCGTTCGGCAGTCTCTCCGGAGGGGGAGGCTGCTGCCGCAAGGCCATGGAGGCAATGAAGGCAAGGCCAAGGCCAGCAAGGGTCAGCAAGGGTGGGTTGATGGGGTTGATTGCGGATGGCTCAGAAGACCGCCTGCACCGCTTGCGCTTTGCGCTTGCAGACGAGGGCCGATGCAGCGACGTTCCAACCCTGTCGGGAAGGAGGATTGAGCAACGGGGGCCCGGGGCCCGCCGTAGGGGCGATCTGGCAGGCAGTCCCGAAGCCCCCTGCTAGTCGAGATGGGGCGACAAGATACCGTGGACGCCCAGGGGTTTTGCGGTTCCGCAAGGATGTGGGTGATTTGCACCCACTGTGCCGTTTTACGCTAGTCCTTGGTGCTAACGTTTAGTTTCGTTATGGGACATGGGTATGGGCCATGGGCCATGGACCATAGGGGTTGTGAAAGGCACGAGGCCCTGCCTTTGACTTTCAGCATATGACGGCCTCTCCTTTAATCTCTGCTCGAGAAGGGAATTCCATGAATGCTTATGCCCGACAGCGGCCTCTGTGCTCATGCCAGATGGAGAAGCTATCGAGAAATCTGCACTCCGTCTCCGTGCCATACTGACGGCATGCATCCAGGCAGTGTAGGCAGTGTAGGTACAGCTAAAGCAGGCTGCCTACAGGACGCAGAGCAGGTAGCAGTGTACTTGTAGCGCAGTGTATGGATACCGAGGAAACACAGTAAGATAGGGATTTATGGGGGAACGGGAAAGGAGGGGCGTGTGTTTTGGTGTGGTGTTGTGGTGTAGGTAGGCACGGATTAGGTAGCAAAGTAAACCGTTGTGTAGGTGCGGATACACGGAAGACCTGGCCATGAGACTTTAAAACTACAAGTTGGTTAATCCGTAGTAATCGTCTGGCTCTCTGCCGAGTGGGAAGAAACATTCTCAACGACGTCAAAAACAGTTTTCATTTCTCCTCATGTCCAACAGATCCAGCGAAAATCGATGTAAGCCAGGCAACAGGCCAGATGTGAGAAGCGAGTGCGAAAAGCACTGTGGGGATGGGGATGGGAAAGTGTGTGAGGTGAATGGCCAGACGGAGCAAAACGGGGAGGGAGACGCCATCTGGCCAAGCCCAGCCAGCGTTGACAGGGGGCGGAGAGAACGGCAAGAACGGCCGCCATCGCCAACCCTCAACCCCTCAGCCCCTCGTCCGTCCAATCCTGGATCGTCTGCAGGCAGCGTGGACATGGACATTGGATGACCGCCATGCTTCCATGCTCGGCCGAGGAAAACAGAGCCATCTGATTTGCGCGAGAATCCTCCGAACGCGTCTTGTGCGGGCGTGGGCTGGCGAACAGGAGGCGACCCGCACTTTTCTAGAAAACCGTTGGTAAAGGCACCGAAGGGGCGCCGCCGCTGACCTCCAAAGGGAATGGCTGGCGTCTGCATCCCCTGCACGAGAGGGGTGAGCAAAGTTGGTTCACGAGATTGCCTCGACCGGAGGTCCAAGCCAAGGTAAAAAACAATGGGCGGTGGGATGTGGATCCTTGTTCTTGGCCAAGCAGCAGCCCAAGCAGCGGCCTTGGCCCTTGTGACAGTCGACATTTTTTCGGCTCGTGTGCAGTCCACAATCCGCTGGCTGCTCTCTGCTGGCTGCTGGCTTCTGGCCGCTGTCCCCCACCCTGGGTTGGCCTGGGCCGGATCACGCATCACACATCGTGATGAGGGGCCCACGGGCCACCGCTGCCGGCACCGAGTCGTCCACAGAGGGAAAAGCTGCAGCAATATCACGGCCGTTATAGATGAGCTTTGTGCCTCACAATTGGTACAGGCGTCCAAACGAAATCACCGCTCCGAACAACAGTGTAATGAAATCGAGGATATGGTCCGAGCCATGTGTTCAGACACAGGCGCAGAAGAGGCAGCTGGGGCCGCTGTGAACCGAGGCAAGTCTCAAGACTCGACGCCTGCTTGCTCTGAAGAAGGAAGGACACACAAGGGCAGGCTGAAAGAGACCGACCGAAAAGGAATACATATCATATCTGCGATACGGTCTGTGATAAACCGGGGAGATACGAGCGGCCGAAACGCGAGAAGTGACTGAGGCGCTGCGAGGTGGCGAGTGGTGTCCCCCTACCTCACAGAGGAGAGCAGCCTGAGGCTGATGAGGGGCAGCAGCGCCCAGGCTGAATCGGTGGTGGCATGATCCTGATCAACGTCAATGCAGCGGCGAGACGTAAGAATCTCTCCAGGCTCCGGCTGTTTCTGTCATCGCGCAAAGACCTTGTACTGCAGCAAGCTAGATAGTGACGGATCGATAAACCGTAATCCGTAGGGCTTCGATCAGGGCCCAACCCAACGCTCGATTGGCAATGAGAAAGGGCATCGCACCGGAGCCTGCGGCAGCTGGGGCGCCGGGGCTGCCATGCCCGATCCGGTCGCAGCGCAGCTCAAGTCCAGACGCGCCTCGCAGGCTTTTAGCATCCCATCCGGACTGGCCAGTGGCCACAGGGAAAGGGCAGGAATGCGGAGGTGGGAAAACGGCCCCGCGCAACGACATTCCCGAAAGGGAACAAGGGGTTTGGGACGCTGGGCCCGCTCTCGGCCCACGACTCCGAAGGCCTTGGCCGCTGGCGGCTGGCAAGCCCGCTTGCTGCCCTTTCCTTCAAGGTTGCCCACACCCGGCTCGGCGATGCGAAATCCGCGAATCGAGCTTAATTAACAACGCTGTCAGCCACGGGATGACGACCTTGACGACCTTAACGACCTCTTAACGACCTTTTTGCTGGCGAGTGTGGTGGCACGGCAGAGCAAGACTCGGTAGGTACATGCACACCCACGGCAGTAAAACCCACACTTCGTACGGTCGTAGCGATATGTAAGCCGTTGATTTCAAGAATCCAGCACGCGGTGCGCTTGTTGTGCCGCTGACCTGGGGCCCTGGGGCCGAGACGTCGAGACCGCAGCTGAGGGCGAGAGAGAAAGAGCCAAACTCAAATCAAGCATCATCAGCCCTCAATAACCGCCATGACTGGCATGGGCTTGGCCTTTCTTACTCCATGACATTTTTCCATCGCGAATGTGCTCGTTGGCTCGCTTGTTAAGCTTGATGGCGCCACGGCGGATGTGGACAGCGGCGCCCTTGGTGCAATATTCCTTGCTTTCTGCTTGCCGCTGCTGCACGTCCAGCAACCGTGTCTACTATGATTGGGCTCAGGAGCCCCAGGGCCACAAGCGAGCATACAGCCAAGCTATTCTCAACCCCTCTCTCCTGCTCTCCATGGTCCCAAAGCACAATAGGTATGCACTTGCTTCTACGCAGTAATCGTGCATGCAGCAGTGCGCAGGATAGGTAATCTGTACGTAAGGTCTGAACGTTAGAATACCGTGTATGTGGTGTAGATATTGATTTAGGTTATTGACCGCGTGTTGGATTTGTCCGAGTCGGCAGCGTGGGTTGTGGGCTTCCGCGGGGCAGATATTGATTGACTGGCCCATACACTACTTACTCACTGAATCATTGATTTCATCCAGTCGTTGATTGATTGACGCACTGCATGGCTGCATGGCGCATGGCTCCCAGAGTCCTGGAGATGAGGAACAAAAGCCAACCAGCCGTCCATCCATGAAAATTGAGTCGAGGCGTCTGCAGTGTCACTGGCCGCCCCGGCTGGAGAACTGCTTGGGTCACCGACATCAAAACAAGCAGGATCTGATCTCGTCTGCTCGCGGCTCGATGTCTCATGGCCCCACGTGGGACAGTGACGGATGCCTAGGCGTGTGGGTTCAATCCATGTACTTTAAATTGCAGGCGATGGAGATGATGGAGATAATGGAGGTGATGGAGGGGACAATGTCGATAAGGGTAACCCTCATAACCTCCAGGCTCCAGGGCTCAACAGGCCCTCGGAGTCCAAGGTGAGCTTGGTATCGACAGGTGCCTTGCTTATCGATAGGTGACAGCCCAGTCAGCCGGACAGGAGGTGAGGACAGGCTTGGAAGGTACGTCACAGTCGGTAGAGTGCCCAGAGTCATAAACAAGGCAGCCACTTTCGTGCAGCCGTTTCTAATTTGGGTTTTCGACAGCGGGTGACGGGTGACAGCGTTGACTGCCGTCCCCCCAGATGTGACAGAACAGAGCATATGAGCACTGAGATCCATCGGTGCAAGTGGAGAAGTGCTCGCAGGAACGAACCTGGCTGATGGGGACTTGCCAACCATGCCTTTCCTCCAGCTCAAAGTCCTCAAAAAAGTAGGCATGACCTGAACCGTGCTTGCCATCCCAACTTGTGGCCTCAAGCTTCAGCTCCACCTCTTCTGAGCTGAGGTGGGCTTTTTTTTTGCGCAATCCACGGACCGCGCAGGGTTCAGCTGTTCCGGCTGCTTAGCGACAGGAGCTCGCAGGAGTCGTCTTCGCCTGCAGCACACAGAATGTTTGCGAGTGGCATCATGATCATGGATCTGGATTTGTGGAATTTTCCACCGCCATTTCTCGCTGCGTTCTGCCCAATAGCCCAGCTCGGCTCCGAGGTCAAGACCTGGAAGGAAGCTCGCCGTGGTCATTGCTTACGCGGCTATTTGCACTACAAGACCTACCCGGTACCCCGTACACTGGAGACCTGCTCCGTCTGCACCTCATCAAGCCAGCGAGCTGCCCAATGCCCAAATGCTGTCAAGCGAGCATCCGAAAAAGGCCCGACGCTGGCGACATTAGCGACGCTGGTGATACTGCTAAGTTGGACTCATTACTGGTGAAATCTCCGCGCAGCAGATCAAAACTTCAGAACAAAAGCACACTTCTTCGCATTGATAGCGAGTCTACGGTTTTTCGTAACCAACCCTCCTTTGCCTTGTCTGGCCTCTTGGCCTGCCACATTGTGACTGCGCTAGTGGTTTACTAGGTGACACCAAGATTTTAAACTCGCCCTTTTTTTCCTCTTGGTCAACGGACAGCATGTCAAGCAACGGCCGACCCACCCATGCCTGTTGCTCTTGTCCAGTTGCTACTGCTACCCGGTGGCTGTCCGTTGCAACTGCAACAGTCTTCGAGCCGCCAGGGACGTTACAATCACGATGTATCGGGCTGCTAGGCCAGGCACTGGTCGCGAGCTAGCGCAAGGTCACCGTACCGACGCGCTCGACAACCAGATCTGCCAGTCACGGCTGCGACTCTTGTGCATCTCAACGCTCCCGCATGGACCATGGCCTGCCATCGCTGCCCCAACGGTCTGGCTAAATCCGACGCAGAACATCAACACTGGGAGAAACGATGCCACAGTCTTTGATCGCGATCGCGATCATGTCTCATTGCTCCCAGCAAGCCATGTGCTGAAAGTCTACCTGATACAACCCTATCAGTGCGAAGCGATGTGCCCTGCGACAACATTGCAGCCCAGGCTCTGGCCGCTGATGGCCAACTGCTATCGATCTGGTGGGTTTTTGGCTTGCGCGAATCCCAAGTTGCCTGATGCCCCTCATCGATCCACTGTCCAGGGTTTCGGAAGCAAAACTACAAGCCCCTGTCCTCGCCCTTGATAGTGCGGAATTGGCTGAGTTCTGGACGCTAATCCCACGCGCTAAAACACATTGGACCGTTGTGGAGTGTGGTTGGCACACTGAGGAAGCCCCAGGCTTCGACAAACGAAACGCCCGGGCCGCAGAACCACGATCCATCAACAAGCTCCCGAAGTCCCGTTCATCTTGCCCGCGGGCCTGAGCCTGCATCCAAGGAGTGTGCTCCATACACTTTGCAATGCCTACCTACCTATACATTATCATTTCCACGACTGATGCTGCGAGAACAGCAGCGCTGAAATGCCTAACTGAGTACTCGGGCTGCTTCTTGGGCGCTGGACACTCAGAGCTGCAGCTCCTGGAGCGCTCCGCCCACGAACGCGCGTTCAACTGCAGCTTGGCACACCGAAATTGCCCTCTTAACGCTGCCGGATTAAAGGCTATATGTGATGTTAATATATGTCGACCGCACACCACCACCCCGGCTCCATCCGGACTGTTTTCCTGGATTGGTATCTCGGATGAATTACTAGCGATTGACTAACAATGGATCAGGAAGCTCTCCTGCGTTCGGCATTCGTTCCTTCGACGCCGTCGTGACTCGGTTAGATTCGAGTTTCCCACTCACTCCTTGCTGACTTTTTGCCAGAAGTCGTGGACTTCACTTCAAGAACAGGCTCCTGGAGGCTTTGCAATGGTCAAACGGTCAAGGCAGCACCCTGTTCCGATCTTCCCCTGTCGTCGATGGGCCGATGTTGCAGCATCCCCGGCTGTCACTCTCGGTCTGCTACTCACCACGTAGCAGCCACCCCGCACTACCTCTCCTACGGCTATTGCCGTTGATGAGGTTGCAAGATCGACTTTACTCGATCAACATGCCGCGTTGAGAAGTCTGCTACATCTCACCTTGTCTTAGATACACTGTCTAGACATGTACTTGTGCAGTTTTGTTCGCATGGCATCATGGGCACACCCCTTCAGCATGCTGGAATTCCCAACACCGCAATCTAGATTCACCATGCCAAAGTTTACCAGTCTGTGAAACAGTATACCGCGAAACTGGGACTTAGCCTATCGCTTGTCTCCAAATCTCTCGCTTCTGACTGGTACGAATCAGTCTAGGCTCTTTTGAGAAGCTCTCCGGCCTGCCGAGCATCAGCGATGAAAGTTCCGAATCTCCACATCTGGGCCCATTCTTGCAACCACCACCAGCGGCCAGAAGAGGGGCAACATCGACAAGAAGCCTACCGCTTTGGCTCCGTTTTTCTTGGGTAAGCATCACTGGGCGGCTTTACTGTTCCTATGGTCAGGTCCGTTTTTGCGATTGAATTGTGCGAAATCAGCGCAAACAAATCAGGTTCATCTGGACAAGGCATCATCGGTTGTTATCATGATGATGCCCGAAAGATGCCTGCCGGGCAGAGCTGTTTGAAACCCAAAGTGTAATGGGGTCTTTGGCTCAGACACAGAGTGCTTGAAAACTCCCTCTGGGTGAAGCCAGTCATTGGAGATGATGCTCTGGTGCTGGCCCCCAGCCTGGTCTACTTACTGGCTTATCATTAGGTATGCTCACCCTGCGAATGCTCTAGCAATGGCCGAATAGAAGTTTGCCTTTGGTCCGCTCTTGATTCGACCTGTTCCCGTTAATCAGATTCTCTCCAACAGGGCGGCCGAAGTGCCGAATCGGCATCTCCATCTCTTCCTCAAGATATGGCTACCACCCCTCCTCAGTAAACCATGCTCTTTCCTTGAACCTGGGAATAACATATTAACATACATCATAGGGACCTAGTTGTTGGGTCGTATATCATTGGCATATTCTAAGTAAGGAAACATCTCATTATCCGTCCGTGCTATGCTTCATGCCGCTCGCGAAGGAAGGGGCGGCTCGCAGCCCTACCTTAACCAAGATCGCAGCTGCCGGCCTTGACTGTTTAACGCAGGGTTTCTGATCCAATCTCTACCCGCTACAACTTTATGCTGTCGATCTGGGGTTGAACTCCCAAGGACGTCCTTCCATAACTACACTTCATATAGTCTTCACTGAAACGTCACTAGAGACATTCATCAGTCTGTAGGTTTTTGGGATCTGAAAGGAAGGCGATTAGTCTTACTGTGTAATTTCCTTCCCCGTGATTTTCGATCTCTCAGTCCTTGTAAAAGGGATGCCTGCAAGGCCCAAAAAACATAATGATCATCTCCCTGATCCATAGAGTTGGCTGAGACATGGCGCCGTGCGGGTGGCCACGAGCTGAATCAGGGCCAGGATATGTCCTCCATTGATGTTGAGAAGCTCACAAGCAGATATGCAAACTTTTCATCTCAGCACAATGTTTCGCCCCGTGTGGTTTGGGGGGTGGCTGTCTTGCATCTTCGTTACTGTGTGGATATTTGTCAAGAAGTGCAGCATGCTCTTTTTGCCCGCTTTACAGACGACACTGCAGCATCATCTCCAAGCACGCTGACACAAAGTCCAGCGTCCAGAGGCCTGGCACACCGACAACGCACAGTCGATGGCGATAACGTTGCTCGCGAAGTGCCAGTGGCGCGGAAAGACATCAGTTCCATGCAAAACTCCCTCACGGGATGATACCTTGCCAATGGAATCCGGGGTGCCTGCCGTGGGCTGTATAGGAGGGGCGCCGTTATTGCAGAGCTAACGATTTTAGCCTGGAAGGGCCGATTCGGCCGGGGGATGCCAATTTCTCCCGGCCAATCGCGGTTCTCAATTGCCCAAAGTGGGAAAAACAAGGTGCGGCTGCGTCAAGATCGTGGCGGTTCTTTGGTGGGACAACGATAGGAAGGTTGTTGATGGCCTCCTCTCCACCGCCCGCGAGCGTCGATTGTGATCAGTGGTCGCGATCACCCCGTCCAACTTCCAACGACTCGGCTCCCTTCAGGCCTTCCACCACCACTTTCGTTCCCGGGATCAACGAGCCTTTCCACGTGAGATTGCAACACGTTCACGAGCCTTGTTCAAGTCCGCAGTCGATCATTGCTAACCTGCATCTTGGTGGGAACACGAGCCTGTCCCCAAGTCCCAAGGTCCGTTGCTTGGGCTTGGAACTGCCGGCCGTTTTCTTTCCGTTCCGCTCCAAATGGTCCCCCGCCGTGAACTGTGGCGCATGCGATCTCTCCAGCCACAAATGCTGACCAGGCCAGCGCTTCGCCTGGCCCTTGTTTGCCGTGCTTCCGACGAAAACCATCTGCCAACCCCACTTCGGCACACCCCTGGGCCCTGTCCAGTCTCTGCTGTCCAGGGTCTTTTGCGGCCCTTGTCTGCGTTCCTGGTTGCAAGCTCCCTGGGCCAAACCCTTTTTGGAACCGAAAACCTCCACCTCAGGATGCCAAGCTTTGTGTTCTCATCAGGGCTTCCCCAAGATACTCAACGATAACATTGGTGCAGCAAGGAGCCCAAACAAGCTTCCCTTGGAGCTTGTCATCAGAAGAAAAACTTCCGGCCTGCCGAGTCTGGTTGCGATGCCGCTCCTGCAGTAGGTAAGGTATGTAAGCAACGAGCGTTTACTTGACGAACACGATACATACTACAGAGATCACATCATAAAAAAGATCGCAGAGAGCTCGCAGCACATGATGCTCCAAAGAGGACAAGCATACTTCGCTCATCGTCCAAATATTGGATACCAATTTGCTGAGACAATGCTTACACTACAAGGCCGCATCACAGATGGCTTGCAAGGTGCAGAGTAGAGCTAGGTACATCTATCTTTCTCGGTTATCTCCGCATTGTCGAGCACTTGCGGAAAGACTACGCCGGTTTAGTCTCCAGGTCAGCCACAGATAGAAGGTCAGCGATCCACGACCCCAAAGTCAGGCCAGTTTCGGCACTGATCCGAAGCCTTTCTCGAGGGCCGTCTCCCGCTGCTGCAACCCTGCCAATCAACAACAAAAAGATACACTACTTGTATACTAGACAAAGCTGGTGAAAGCAGTAAAAGCCGGCCCGGTTGAGAGATGGCTTGACACAACGGCCAGTTCACGGCAGCGTGGGAGAAGAGCGCCCAGCCAAGTCGCCTTGTTTCTTTTTTGCATTAGTTTGAAACACTCTGACCCAGGAGGGAAACACTCGAAACGCTCGAAGCTCCGGAGACGATGGTGAGGATGGCCGGCCAACCGGCCTGTCTTCTCGAACGAGCAGCAAGGCCCCCCGATCCTTGCTGTCCACTTCGATTCGCCGAGAGCCAGCACGGATACCGCAGGCCAAAACCCACGCCAAGCACAACAGGGTGCCCTTCGTCGACGTTCAGCGTCACATCGCGAAGCGAATGCCAAAAACTGCCCAGGCGCAAGGCTCCACTACCGTCGGCCATTTTCCTGCAGCCCAGTCCAGCCCAACCAAAGCATGGGATTGGGATGAATGCCCGCAAGCCGCAGGGGTCGGTGCCGTGCGTCTGAGAAGCCGGCTGCTGGTGGGCGTTGACATGATCTTGTTGATGAGTTGATGGGGAACCGGCAGTGCGCCCCAGACAGATACCTGCATGATGGCTGTTCCCTTCATCACGGGCGCCATCTCCCTCTTTGTCGCTATTGTCAGGATCTCAATTCCCCTGGAAATCCAGCCGAATTCCCAGCAACTGCCGTTGGCATTGGGCAACAAGATGAGCATTGAAAGAAGTTAAGTGAGAAGGGAAGTCCCTACGATCTCGTTCCTTGGCCGGAAGAACCAGCCAAAGTCAAACCAAGGTACGCTGGAGGAAACACGAAAATAACAACAACAGGCAGTTTCCATTACCACCTACCTGCTTACACGTCTGGGTATCCCTGACGCGCTCGCGGAACTAAGTACCGAGGAAGAAGACACCGTTCTGGGACCCCATATCTCGATGGTTTTCTCAGATCACTCGCTACCTCCCAGTCTGGCAGTATGTATGGCCAGAGCCATACGAATCAGGAAGCATCACAGACCAGGGGATGCTAAGCATGCCGACGAAAGAGGGAACAACACAACCTTCGGCGAGGCTCCCCAGACTTGGCTTCGGCCAAATAGGTATCAACGTGAACAAAAACGGGAGGATCGAAATGTCTGTGTGGATACGTGGATGGGTGTCCCGTTGAGAACCCTGCAACGCAAGCCAGAGAGGATGTTCGTTTGCCAAACGAGCTGTCAACCGCCGTACCATCCCATGCCATGTGCTCTCTTCCAGAGATCGTGCATTAGGGCAGGCTCGCTCAACCGCTCACCCGCTCAACGCATGCAGTGGTTCTGTCCATGTTCTCGCTGCAACTTTCTTCTGCTTCTGTACCTGGTCACTTCTGTCTGGGCGCTCTCCAGAAGAAGAAGAGCGAGAGAAAGCATCGTAACGCCACGGCCTGCTGCCCATCGCCCTTTTGGGCTTCACTCTTTTTCCTTTTTGGAAGAGAGAAGTACCGGTACAGTTACATCCTCAGAAGCAACATCACTAATTGTGGCTTGCCTTCTATTCACATCTTCCCATCCCGGTTTGTGAATAACGGCCTCGGCTAGTGGAGCATTAAACAAATCTCCGACTGGAAACAAAACGAGGAAAAAATACGGTTCTGTCCTGTCCTGTTTGGGATGTTTGGCCCTAGCTTTCGCTCTGGATTGGATTGTGTTGTGGCTCTAGCGCTCACCACATCACCACTCCTACATCGTCCACACCACACACTCTGCCAATATTTTCCGTCTTCCGACTGCCGGTCCCCCGCCGTTTCGTTCTCAGTTCTGGTAATCACACCTTTCCCTCCGACCTTCCGATCTAGCAAATGAATCAGTTTGTTCCCAGAAGCCGGATGGATGGATGACAGGAACTTGACTGGCACCTAGGCATCATTGCTGGTTTGCCCAAGCAAGTACTCGGGAATGTAAGCAACCACAAGGATTTCCCTCTTATCACCTCCTACATGGCCGTACCATCTCCAGCCAGTCAATGATGGCCGATTCTGAGCGAACACTCGGGGACGAGGTAGAGGGTTACACTCAGGGAGGGGAGAGGGCGGGGAGAAGACGCACGCGAGATCCAAGAAGCCTATGGCACATGTAGCCATACAGGTGCGTGGGATTTACCTTACAGACCAATACTTTCGGAGACCGAGCAGGTACAGGTAGTTAGGTGGGCACGTTACCGAGTGTGACTGATACATCGATGTGACTGGTACCTCCTTACCTGCCGATCCCAAGGCACTCGATCCGGTTTTTTGCTGGGTATTGAAGGCCCGGTTTTGCCTCGATGTTTAAGCTTCTCACCGCCTGTCATCTACGCAGCAGGTTGCTTTCCCTCCGGAGTTCAGACCTTCACAATATGTGTCAGGATGTCAATAGGTTAGGGCGGGAGAATGCGATCAGTACGATTACGATGGTCCTAACAGCCAGGTGTGCGCCAGTTGACCAGGATAGACGATGGATGTATAAGCAACGGAAATCTATGATACACTCATGACTCTTCCGTTTTTACATGTCGTTACATCCACAGAAAGTGGGTATATAGGTCGAGACTGAGGCTGAGACTGTTCCAAAGCCACACGGTAGAGGATTGGGTGGAGAAACGAAACGAAAACTAGAACTACCTTACCCCGTCATCAGGAAGAAAGAGCTTGGATTGGACGGAGAGTGTATCAAAACCCTCCTGTGATCTCGCGCAGACGGGCAAGAGGGGGAACAGAGCACAATGGGGACATACACCCCGTCTTTTGCTGCCTTGCCGTTGCTATCCCGTGTCTTTCCCCTCTCTGGTCCCATCTCTGGACCCAACAGCTGCCCTCAGTCGTTGCGTCACGTCACCAGCTCTTCCGGATCACTTGCTGCTTACCTCTTGCCACTGCGCCGTTGGCTCTCGAGGCTGCGGTGTTTCGGGGTCTTTCGCCTCCACAAGTGGCGTCAGATAGCTCATCCTTCCCCTACCACAACATATCGTACAAGACGGTGGAAGGCCAGTCAGGAGGTAGGACACGACGGACAAAGGACACGAAGAGAAATGTGAATGGACTCTATGGAGGGAAACACAAAAGACTAGACGAGAAGGAGTCTTGCCTTTACAGACCGGTTCCACTCAATCTGGAGCAGCCTGTCGCTGGATAGACCAAAAAGGGGAAGATGTCCGTCTTATTTTTGTCTCTGCTTCTGCAGTGTTATATCCTGGATATGAGATTCTATATGCTCCCTCGATCATTGCAGCCTGCAATAGGGAAAAGAGATGGAGGCTGGGTGTAGTCCTATATTCGTGTCCTCTTTTCTACCTAACCATATTGGATAGGACTGTGTGGGTAGTGTGGGCGGCAGGGTGCACAAGAAGGGACCGATGCATGGCCGGAGCGTGACCGGGGGCTCGTGTATTGGAGGAGTAAGGAAGGTCTTGAAGGTGGTGGATGGATACGGCATTCTACTGGCAGTTGAGGCCCTGTCCTTCTCCCACTCCGTGCTTCGATGGTCACAGATTTCAAACTCAAGGCTAACAGGGGGCTGTCTGTAGAAGAAGGGGCAGTCAGCAAGATAAGAAAATAGCCTATATTTCGACTTCGAAAAAGCCAGAAAACCAAGAAAGACTCAACTCTGGCCCTATGGCCGTAGAGATCTCCTGATCC
The DNA here is from genome assembly GCA_011800035.1 of Thermochaetoides dissita. Lineage (NCBI taxonomy): Eukaryota > Fungi > Ascomycota > Sordariomycetes > Sordariales > Chaetomiaceae > Thermochaetoides > Thermochaetoides dissita. The sequence goes on along the minus strand of JAAFKN010000205.1, from coordinate 4,131 downwards.
GAAGATCTGCATGTTACCTTCAAGCTCTCCTACAAGCGTAGCACGCCCTGATCCTACACACTCTCGGGGTCCCTTTCGTATCCACGCTCCCGGCACTCAGTCAGCCAGTCAACACCAGGGACGTGTGCTGCCGGAAGGTAGGATTCCAGAGTTGTTCCACAGTACGTAGCACCTTACGTACGCACCCAGTCTGCAGGACCAAACAGGTTGCGATCAATAGTCGCAAGCAAAAGGCAGGAGTTGTCCCCCATGATCCAGAGCAGGAAAAAAAAGTAGTAAGCACAATGGCACATCACCTACATACCCGGAGGTGCCAACGATGTTGAGAGACGCATGTGCCAGGGACCAAAGCGACGATGGGAAGAAGGCGTGCCAGACGTTGAGGGGGGTGGATGAAGAGTGAGAAGGGCTGCTGCTGCTGCAGAGAGACGGCCCGGCGGAACTGCAGCGCAGTCTGGTAGCATTGGGGTTGTTCTCGAACGGAACGAACGAAGCTTGTGTCGTGCTGAGAACTATGGTGTCTGTTTGTCTGTCAGTCACAAAAAAAGCCAACGCTTGGGATAGGATGAAGAAAGCAAAAAGGATAAAAAAGCTGGCTGGGGTTGGGATGCTACCTAACCATCCAATTCCTTACCAAGCGCGTTCCATCCGGGGCTGTGGAGGACAGGGGAACAGGGCACTGGGTAGCATATTCTCCGAGCTGTCCTTTTTTGAGGGCCCGATGCCACCATGAATAGGTACCAGAAAACACATGAGAATGAGGTATCATGATGGTTGAGCAGTGTTGATGATGGTGTCCGTAGATGTGTCAGCAAACCTTCGAAGACCCGTTTGAGATACAGTTGTAGCGATTGGAAGCAGAAAAAAAATCAACAAGATGAACCAACAAACTTACTTCACATGCTGTAACCTCTGCATAAAGCTTGCTAGTATGGCACAAACCTCCGGCATGATAGTAAACATGTGGAGTGCTTCAGGTATGAAGTAAACAACCCATGAGGTGATGTGCTCATGATATGGCCTCTCTCAACGCTCCGGCCGCATCAACTCGCCTCACCAGCCGCCTCACTCGCTTCCATCCTTTTGCCCCCTTGTCACCGGCGCCGTTGCTGCATCCTCACCTGCACTTCAAATTTCTCTCCGTTCCATTCTCCGAGGTAACTCCTTGGCTACAGCACTGAAAGTTACCGGCCGGCCGCGGCAGGACACTCGCTGTGATGATAGATAGGTAAGCAACATTGCTTAGCTGCAGTTTCTCTCCCTCCTCGGGACCGGAAACCCATGAACCCGCTCACCCATCCATATTGCCTGTGTGTGTATGTGCGTGCGTGGACAGGGCCAAGATATGGACATATTCCCAGAAGCCACAGGGCGTATCGACCGAGCTGAGCGCCAGCCACATGGTAAGCAGGCGGGAGTGTTGCCTTCCGAGCCGTCGGCGATGCAAGAAGACCCCGAGAGACCATTCCTTCTGTGTAGAGACAAAAACAATCATGCTCTTACTTAGCCGAAGAAATCCAGAGTTGGGTAGAAAAGATTGCCAAATATCTTCTCCACTTGCAATATATGCGTTCACATGTACCCGGATAGGATTACCATGGAAGGGACATGTGAGTAGACTGGGGTGCGTCGACCAGGATCAGATTCTCGGCGCAATGGTGTATCTGGCAAGTTTCTACTAATCCAGGGCAAGGCCCTTGAATTCAGAGCGACAAGGTCGGGTAAAATGTATGGTAATGAGACGCAAGAGAAGATATCTATCATCATGGCAGCAGCATGGCTATGCTTGAGCGAGAAAAGGGATAGCTTGATAACCCGTAGACCTGGAAAGAGCCCAGCGAAGCATGAAAGTAAGGACATCCAATGTGTACACCAACCAACGGGATAGCGATGCAGAGAAGGATATAGGACTTGGGAGCCTTCCTGGCGGGGATGATGCGTAGAGGCGGACTGGCTGATCTCTCCTCGTTGGGCGTCGTTAACAGATGCCAAAAGACGAAACGGCACAGGGATGATCAATGGAGTAAAAGCAAAGTTGTGCGGCCGCGACAGCTAGCAGAAGTAGGTAAAAGGGTATCATTATCTGCAGAAGCCAGTCAGACCTCCAAATCACTGACCGTCTATGGAAGTAACACCAAAGCCGTTATCATACACAACTCCTTGCCCATCCAATAATTCCCTCGTCATCCCATGCAGTATATTGAACTCCAAACCGCTAACGCTGTCCCAAACTCCCTCACTACAGTTCGTCTGGATGGAAACCGCGCAAAGCGTTCTGGAACCAATTCACGTAATGTCCTTGATGATTAGGAACAGGCCCAGCTCCGCGACCACGGCCAGCTCCAGCTCCAGCTCCAGCTCCAGCTCCAGCTCCTGCACGCCTACCCCTCTGAGCACCTACTCCTCCTCGACCAGCGGGCCTATTATTATTCCTTCCTCTTCCCTGTTCGGCTGCTGCTCCTCCTCGCTGACCAGCAGCTGCGCCACCTCGGCCAGCAGGTCTATTATTCTGTCCCCGTCCTCGTCCCCATCGTCGAGCAGGAGCAGCAGCCGGAGCACGAGCACGCTGCTCTGCGTTGGCCGGAGCCGGAGCCGCAGCAGGCTGGTCAGCCGCGAGCCTCAGCACAAGGGGAGCCTCGCGAGCGACTGCAACTTGGCCAGGTTCTTCTGGAAGACCGTGGGCTTGTTCCGCCTCGTCCTGCTGTTGCGCTGCGGCAGCAGCTGGTTGTTCAACATGGGGGACAAGTGCAGCTTGTATCTCCGGAACCTCGTCATCATCAAAACCAACGAAATCCACAATCGCGGCCCGCATGTCAAAGCGCGCATCGTCCTGGGCGGCCGCACGTTGCTCGGGCTGGCCATAGTTAAAAACATGGGTGGCAAAAGGGTCGCGGCTGGGATCAGTAGCAGGGCCACCTTGCAAGTCGCGCTCGATATCAATGTCCCAAGCCTCCTGTCCGGTCTCCAGCTCCCAAAGACGCCCCGTGCAGTAGGGAGAGCCACCATTAAAGTGACGGTAAGGGTTGCTTGGTTCGAGCCAGGCAGAGCAAAGGTAGCAGAAATGGGTGTCGCAGCGAGAGCAGCGCATGTGGTTGCAGCCCAGGGTCTTCTGGACAGGAGCGTCGCAGCTTGGACATGGGCTGGTGTAGCGACGGATGTACTCCAGCGTGGCCAAATCCTCGATGGTCTGTCCCTGATTTTCTCCCTCATCTTTGCGCTTGCAGTAGACGAACGGGCCGTGCCACGATTTCTTACATCGCTTGCAGAAGGCGAAATTGCAGTCCACGCAGATCGCTAGCCGTTCATCGTCCTCCTCGGACTCTTCGTTGTCCTCGTCATCCAAAGCCTCGGGTAGCTCTAGGCCTTGGGGCTTCTTGTGCCTCTTGGACCGGGCGGCGCCACTGCACCAGGACCGAGGGCAGTAGACCGTGTTCTTGTCGGTCTCGAGGGCTATCTTGTATTTCAGGTCAACGTAGCGCTTCACGACATCCTTGTCAAGGGGAATCTGGAGCAGTTCGCTGGGGCTGATGGTCTCAGCCTGCTTCTTGTGCCGCTTGTCGGAGACGGCGTTGGCTCGCTCTTTCGCGCAACCGGGCTCAAGACACCGTACAGCCGAGATGTCACCCTCCTTGATCGCAGCGTTGTAGAAATCCTGAAGACATTGGACGCAAAAGACATGGCCGCAGTCGAGCATCCGGTGACAGACAGAGCCTTTCTTAGGCTCCAGGCATATGCCACAGTCGAAGGTTTCCTTTGCGAACGCGGCTCGCCGCGCTTCAAAGTCGTAATCCAAAAGGGCAATCATAAGCCCCGAATCGACCTCCAGCACTCCCTTTTCATTAACCAGCCCGAAGACTTCATCCGCGGCTTGTTGGACATGATCGATGAAACTGAATACGACCATGTCCCTTCCAAGTGATTCCCACAGGTTTGACACTTCAGCCTCTAGTTGGCTGAGCTTGTCTTGAGGGATCCATGCCGGCTGGGCAGAGATGGCGACTTTGGGAGGCTCCGTCTCAGGGTAGTTGGGACCCAGGGAAACCTCAAGGCGAAGAGCTGGTAAGTGCACTACTTCCTGCGAGTGACCAGCATCTGTGTGGGCATGAGGAGCAGGATCGCTATCAGGCCGAC
>JAAFKN010000204.1:0-17786 GCA_011800035.1 Thermochaetoides dissita | reverse complement strand
CGGCTGCAGCTTGCTTTCATCGAGAAGTTTTCTTGGAATACCCAGCAGAATGGTGCCGATCTGCCTGAGATTTATATCCAGGATCCCGTATCGGGCGTGCGGCACGAGCTCGAAGATTTGTCGGATATCAAAGATCGGTCGGTGCTGGTGCTCAATGTTGAGCCCCTGGATGAGGTCAAAAAGCACATTGACGAGGGCTTCGGCTCGATTAAGAAGATGGTAGAAGAGATGAAACAGCATATTGAAGACCAAGGTGCCGCTATCCAGCGAGTGTCGGAGAGGCAGCAGGAGACAGCTAAGGACGTAGCCCGCCTGGCTGCGGCACCCCCGACCATTGTGGCGGCGCCTGTTGAGTCACCCAAACAGGCTGGATCGATCTTCAGCAGCTCTTCTACCCGCCGACTCAACCCGAACCAGCTCCACGAGATTCAGAGCTTACGTCGCGATCTGGCTGTGCTGCGGCAGACATATTCCAACTTCCAATCCGAGGTCCAAGCTTCCATGTCTGCCCTGCGCACCAAGGCAAATAACGTCAAGGCTGCTGCTGCCAAGCTCTCGGTGCCTAACGTGGAAGGCGACTCGGGTCGTGCGTACGTTATGAACGGCCGCAAACGGCTCAATGCCGACAGCGACCGCCTGGTCAACAAGGTCGACGACCTGCAGGATGCCGTTGAGGACCTCAGGAAGGACGTTGTCCATCGTGGCGTCCGTCCGCTGCCACGCCAGCTCGAGGCCGTTGCTCGTGATATCTCGCAGTTGACTCAAGAACTCAATAAGATGGAGGAGTTCACGAAGCGCGAGAAGCCCATCTGGACCAAGGTGTGGGAGAAAGAACTCGAAGACGTGTGCCAGGGTCGCGACGAACTGCGCATGGTCGAGGAACTGATCATCGATCTCCGCGACGACCTTGAAAAGGCCTCGGAGACTTTTTCGCTTGTCGAGCAGGCCACAAGAGAACAAATGAAAGACGCTGGTCCCAACGGTGGCATCGTACCTCGCCAGGGTGCTTTTGGCAAGCCGTTGTTCAGTAACAATGCCTTCATTGACCCGGCCTCGGCCAAGGAAGGTGTCTTGGGTGAGGTGCGTGCGCTACAGCCGGATCATGCAAGCCGTCTTGAAGCAATAGAACGTGCAGAGAAGGCGCGGCAGAAGGAGCTCGAACGCCGAATGGAGAATCCGCTTAAGAAGGAACTCATTAGCTTCGTGGAAGAAGGTAGACTGAAGAAGTCGGGAGGTGTTGAAGAAGTAGAAAGGGCTCGCAAGGCGAAGGATGATCAAATTAGGCGGCAGGTGTGGGAGCGGATAAACGGTATCATCCCGCAGGAGGAACTGGAATTGTTGGCGGCGGCCGAGGCAGCGGCCGCTCAACAGGAGGGAGTGGAGGACTTTAATGAGATCGATGATGGCTTTGATATGAATCGCCAGAGCAGGCCTGGTACGGCTGATGAAGGGATATTTGCTTCAGTATGGCAATGAGGGATGAGACTTGGTATGGATGGAGCAGGAATTGGGATTCATGGAACAGATTCTGTCTTGGGCTGGTGGAGTGGAGGAGTATACCCACTGTTCAGTTTCAAGTTTTTTTTTTTTTTTTTTCTTGCTTATGGTACATTGCCGTTTGGCCGGCTGATTGATTGGGCTAGACCATGTTTCTTTGTAGCTTTTTAGCTGTCGTTAGAGTCGAAGATTCGTGGCATTGCTCAAGAAGGAAGGGGGCAAGGGAGCTTCATTGTTGTGTGGTGGTGTTGGGGCTTGGCCAACTCACACTGCTACTTCGCGGTGCTACGAAAGACCTCTTTCATGGTGTGTATGTACAAAGCAAACACATCTTTATCGTTCACCCTTGACTCTATTTGGGTTGTCTGTCCACCAATTGTCATAACAAGTGCTTGTTACACGATTCCCTTCGCCTCGTCAATGGTGAACGTCGCCCATCGTCCATGAGAACCCTGCCAGCCAGTGACCTCGCGGGTCTTGGCAACTGCCCAAAGCGCAGTGCCCCTGGTCACGTGGCGCCAAGCCCGACGGTAGGCGACGTCACTGGCACTGGCGGTTGTCGGGAGCCGGCAAAGAGCTCCCAGTACAAGACCGAGACGAGACGGCTGCAACATCGGGTGACCCCTCTTGACCCCCGAGTCTTCTAAGGATTGGAGTTGACGGCCAGACAACTCCCAAAGCTTAATAATTTTATACAGAGATATACCTGTGACAAACGTCCACACCCACAATGGCACGGCTCGCACTGGCTGCTTCGCGGCAGCTCCTGCGCCGCTGCCAATCTCGGCTCCTCAGCTCCGTTCCCATCCCCATCGCTCGCGGCTATGCGACGGCGTCTACAACTCCCGGGCAACAACCACAACAATCGCAGCAACAACCGCAGCGGCCGGCCTTCGACAACCGCATCAAGCTGGTCGAGGTCGGCCCGCGCGATGGCCTGCAGAATGAGAAGACCTCCATCCCGATGGAGACCAAGATCGAGCTGATCAACCGCCTGGCTCAGACGGGGTTGCGCACCATTGAGGCCGGCGCGTTTGTCTCGCCGAAGTGGGTGCCACAGGTATGTTTTACTATCTTGCCGGGCTTGACGATATCGAGTCGAATCGGCCATTAGCTAACAGAAACACAACCAAACACAGATGGACAAGTCCTCCGACATCCTCCAACACCTCCTCACTCATCCTCCCTCTTCCCCGAAACCCCTGACCTTCTCCTTCCTCGTCCCCAACCAAAAGGGCCTCGACAACGCCTTCTCAATTCTCGCTCAAAACCCTTCTGCCTTCGCCACATCCCCGGACGACGCGACCGCCTCCAAGCCCGCCGTCGAGCTCGCCGTCTTCGCCGCCGCAACCGAGTCCTTCAGCCGCAAGAATCTCAACTGCTCCATCGCCGAGTCGCTCGCCACCTTCCGCCAGGTGATCCAGGCCGCGAAAGAGAGCAACCCGCACGGCCTGTCGCTGCGTGTGCGCGCCTACATCTCGGTCGTGCTGGGGTGTCCGTTCGAAGGATACGATGTGGACCCGCACCGGGTGGCGCAGATCGCGACCGAGTTGTTGGAGATGGGCGCGGATGAGATCGCGCTGGGGGACACCACGGGTATGGGCACGGCGCCGAGGACGAAGGATTTGTTGGTTTGCTTGCGGGCCGCGGGCGTCAGAAATGAGGATATTGCGTTCCATTTCCATGATACGTATGGTCAGGCGCTGGTGAATATCGCTGTTGCGCTGGAGCATGGTATCAGGACGTTTGATTGCAGTGTTGGTGGGCTTGGTGGGTGCCCGTACTCGCCAGGCGCGACGGGTAATGTGGCCACAGAGGATGTGGTCTACTTTATGGAGACGCTGGGCATGGATACGGGCGTGGATCTGGATAAGGTTGCGGATATTGGCGAGTGGATTACGAAGGAGATTGGGAGGGAGCATGCCAGCTCTGTGGGCAAGGCGGTGCTCGGGGCCAGGAGAAGGGCACAGGCTGAGGCGAAGGCGTGATGCTCTCATGGAGGGGTCGAACGGAAGGGTTTGGTGCTGTGATGGGTATGTGGTATGTGTAATGAGACATGACTGTATGGGGTTGGGGTTTCTGGGATTTACTGGGTGTCATGGATGATGAGAGGGGCTTAGACCTGTACACTGCATATCGCATGTCAACCATCTCTGGAAGCAATTGAGGTGCATTGGGTGCCGTGTATTCAATTTATTGATCATCTTTGGCATATTGATCGTCTTTGGCGAATGTGTTGGCTACAATGAAGGGGAAGCAGCTTGTCGCCTCTAGGTAGACCTGTTATCGTCAGTGATGGATGAGCTTTAGTCGGGGAGGAGCCCTTCGTGAGACATACCTTAACAGCATCTGCCCCAATCTTAATCTTACCCCACGATACGGCCTCATCTGGCCGCGCGCCGGCATCACTGCCGTCGAACTCCTGCGCTGTATTGATGTAGACTGCCGACTCGGCTCCGTTCCTCATCAAACAGGCGTTCGCAATGTGATGCTTGACAATACCACCACCCAAAATGATCATGCCTGCGCGCTTTGCCCGCACAGAAATGGTGTTGATCTTGCGGATATCCTCGACAATGTCAATCCTCAACTGCTGTGGCGACGACTTGAAGGTGTGGAAGTACAGCATGTCGCCCAGGCTACCGTCCGTCAGGGCTGGGCAGAACACGGGGATATTGTTCTTCCAGGCCCAGTAGTACACCGACCGCTCGTCATTAATCTCCTTGCCCAGACGATGAATGACCTTTGATGGAGTCCAGTGGATCTCCTCTTCAGTGCCCTTGCTGGCCTCTTGCTCCTCAAGCATCTTGTCCAGGATAGGCACCACCCAGTCCTCGAAAGCGCAGTAGTTGCTGTTGGGCACCACCAGGTTGCCGATGCGATTGAGACCCTTCTTGCGCAGCTCGGCGCCTGGGGCATGGAATGACGACATGTAGGTGTCGCCCAGGCACTTGATGAAGTCCTCCTCGATGCCGCCGGCAGTGGTGACGACGGCCGAGACGTGGCGATGCTGTATGAGGTAGCGAAACACGCCGCGCAGGCCGGACGAGATCAAGTTGGAGGTATATCCCAGAAAGATGGTAGTGCGCTCGCCCGTCTCTGGGTCGCGCCAGGCGCGCATATCGTTGATGATGCGGATGGCCTCGCACATCGCCGTCGCCTGGAAGCCCATGTACCGCATGCCCTGCAGCAAGTCATCCGCTGTGATGGGCCGTCCCCGGAACTTGTTGAAATCGAGCTCCTCAACCTTCTGTGCATCCTCGGGCATCTCTTCTGACTTGACCAGCACCGCCTGGGCGGCGGTCGAGGGAACGTTCTCCATGGTGGGGGGTTGTGAGTTAAGAAATTGAAAAGTTTCCGTGAAAAGTAAAATGAGAATTAATAAACCAGAAAAACATGAAGATAGCAGTCTATGATGTGACAAAAGATGACCTTTTACCTCCCAATTTTTCTTCCCTCTTATCTTCACTCAGTTACGAGTTACCCATTTGGCGTTGACTTTGACAATGTCGTCTTGCCCCTCCGCGAGGTTTAGCCCCTCAATTTTCTTCAATGCCCCGCGATGTGAAAGTTTCAGACGAACAGTGAACCTTCCTGGTGGACCCACTTGGTGCATTCTGTGCAAAAAAGCCTTGAGGGTCACGTTGTTGTCGATGCCATCGCTTCCAAAGTTGCCAATTCCATAAAAGAACCTGCAATATCTAACCTTGCCTTCTGGGTATGGAGAACGCTATCCAATATTTTGTCTGCATCAGCAATATCATGAAAAGAGAAGAAGTAGTAGTGTATAACATGCTGTGCACGCGGCTCGAAACACGATCAACACTAACATTCAAATTCTCTGCTTGGTGTTTGGGCCACAAGCCAATCAGACGCTGATGCCGGGTGCATGCCGAGTCCATCCGCCCCATGGCACCCATGCCCTCCATCGGCCCCATCGACCCGCCCGCGGCAGCCCCGCTAAGATCGTTTGCCACAGCCAAGCGCAGCGTTGGTAGGGCACGCGCCGGCAGGTGGTGAGCCTTAACATCAAGAAGCTGACCAATTAGAAACTGCCATGCAAGGGCACGGCAGGGCAGGCAGGGCTGGGACTGGGTTTGGAGCATGGGCCGTGCAGCTGAAGGCACAATTGCGCTGGGGCGGGCGCCAGTTTTGAGGATTTCAGGTGAGTGGAGCCTCGAATTGCAGCGGAAGAGCGAGGGTGCGAAGGTTGGATGGAAGGATGGAATTGGCTCAACCAATCTCCATCGCCCATCTCACAGGCAGAGGCCAATCTTCAATCCCCTTCTCGCATGTTTCCCCTTTTCCCTGGGGTGCCAGCAAGCAAGCTTTGACCTTGACCTGACCCTTCCAGAACCCCAAACATCACTTTAACTCCATTCACGCATCTGCACATCCGCGCATCCGCTCGCATCAGGACCTGGACGACAGAAGACGCGTGCCGTGTCTGTTCCAGTCCATCCATGCTTCGTCGTTCACCGCTTTGTTGAAGCAGTTCGCATTCCAGCCAAAGCTGACGCCGAGCTCGACGCAGACGCAGAGGCAGACGTAGGCGCAGATCCCTTCAGCCCTGGTCTGACAGTCAGGTTGGCTTGACGACACACACACGCACACACGCACACCCGACACCCACACACACACACACACACGGACGCTTCACACGGTCCACAATCCACAGCCCACACACACACTCTCTCTCGGCAGTGGCCCAGGCCTCAGGCACCACACACGTGCTCGTTTCCAGCCAGGACGCCAGGTTGCTTATTCGCAGTCACCGGCCCAGTCCCAGTCGCGGTTGTCCTCTGGAACGAGCCAGTTTTATTTTTATTTTATTTTATTCCCCTTCTGCCAGTGTGACATCCTGGACCTGGATCAAGAATTGCGAATTTCGAGGTACGATCTTACTGTGATCGGTGCTCTGGCTCGCTGCCTAGTTTCGTCTGGTCACCTTAGCAATTTTGTTCAACTCGAAGGACGGCTGTCTGTTCCGATCTCCCGTCCCCAGTCTCCAGTCTCCAGGCTTGCTTCGCAGTTCCATCGCACATCGCATCGCACAGCGTCAGCGTCCTGATTGCCGCCCCCTCTATCAAGCATATCCACTTGCGCTTTTGCGAATCAAGGATTCCAGGTTGTTGCCAGCCCAAAATCGCCTAGCGGCTCAACGTGCTTCTGCTCCTTCCAGGTTGTTGCCGCAGATTCTGCTTTGCTGTTGTCACTCTGTCGCTGCACGTCCACTCCATTCACGCAGCATCCCAGCTCCACCTACCCAGGCCAAGCGCCGTGCCTAAGCCCGAAAGCCGAACCTGCCACGCGATAGGTATCAAACAATCTCTCCTCTGCGATCCGCAGCACCTCTTTTGGCTCGATTAAACGTCGACTTACCACACAGCACAGTCGCCGCCAAAAATTATGAGCCGTGCGACCCCGACTCTCTAGGCCCACGACAGTATCAGACGGGCCTCGAATAACCCACAATGTACGTCCCCCAATCTCCAATCAACCTCGAATCTCCATCGCCCTTGAGCCCACAGCCTGCAGCTCTCAGTCGGTCCCATTTCCATCCATTCGATTCTCCAACTCCGAGAAGCTCCAGTCATCTCCAGTTTCCTGTTCCCAGCTCCTGGTTCCCGCATTCCCACTTCTCCATCCCCATCTCCACTGCTCTCTCCGCCGCCGCCCATGTCAGGCATCCGCAGAGTTTTCCCTTCTCTTCCAACCTAGCTGCCGTTTTCGTCACTTTCACCTCCTTTTTCCTTCCACAACAAAAGGGTGACAGCTAGTCGCTGCCCTCATCCATCCCCCACAACCGACTACACATGCATTCGCCATCATCATTTCGACGATTCGACCGTTACCGTGACCGACCCGTCGACCATGGTCGTGGTCGACCCTTTGCTGACCCCGACGATCCCAGGTCGCGATATACCGGCAGCCGCTACGACGGCAGCGATCGCCGGTCTCGCTCCCCTCCGCCGCCCCGTGATCGATCCCCCTACGGAGATCGAAATGACCGTGGCGGTCCCCGCTATTCCGATGCCGACCGTGGCCGTCCGCCCGTAGAGCCGCGAGGCAATCCCCCCAGCTTTCCGATGGGCCGCGACTCCTTCCGTGATTCGCTTTCCAACATTCAGCCCCCTCGAGGGCCGAAGGCCTTGATGGACCCCCCGAGCGGCCCTCGCGGCGGGGGCTTTGCTGGCGACTTCCGTGGCGGCAGAGGTGGTCGTGTCGGACCCCGAGGACGTCAGTGGCGCGACGACAGCCGAGACCCCGGTGGCCGTGACCGCGACGACTACCGAGATCGACCACATTTTCGAGACGAGAGATCTCGAGAACGGGAGCGAGAGAGAGAACGGGAGCAGAGAGAACGAGAGAGAGATCGCGAGCGAGACCGGGAACGGGAACGGGAACGGGAACGTGAACGTGATGCCCGCGATAGGGATAGAGATAGGGATAGGGATAGAGACTGGCAACGTGATCAGCGCGACCGACCCGATTTTTCGCGCCCTCGCAGACCTTCGCCCCCTCCATTGCGTGCAAGATCTCCCCCGCCGACCCGCGATTTCAGGGATGCCAGAGATGCCAGAGACGTTCGAGACGTTCGAGACGCTCGTGACGCCCGAGATGTCCCGCTGAGTGTCGATGCCGAGCGAGCCCGCCGCAGCTCCAGAGATGGCCCGCTGTCTGCCGGTTCGTCGAACTCGGACCAAATGTTTTCTCCATCGCCGTTCCGTGGAGGCTTTGCACGCGGTGGTGGTCGAGGAGGCGGTGGTATTGGTGCTGGCGGCGGCGGAAGAGGCCGTAGTGATTGGGACCAGAGACCCGGCAGAGATAGGGCCCCCTTCTACGACGACCGAGATCGTTTCCCGCGCAGCCGGTCGCAGGAGAGCCGCTGGGGTCGAGACCAGGACGATCGTGATCGTAGGGACACCAGATACACAGACACGGCCAGAGATTCTCGAGATGACCGCGATGTCAGAGACAACCAACGCGATATCATCCGTCCGAAGCCCGAACGTCCTCCTCACGAACCGCATTCAGCCAAGGATGTCTCGCCACCTCCCCTTGCTCCTTCCGCTCCTGCATTTGGCTCGGTTCCTAGCCGTCAGTCGACCGCTGCCGAGATCCAGTCTCTCACTGGCAAACCTCCCCCGACAGGTCCGAGAGCTATGACTGAGGAAAAAGCTGCAGGGGTTCCCCATGGTCCCGGAAGCGACAGGCCGCCCCCTGCTGGTCCTTCTAAACCCCAGCTCCCAGATGGCCCGCTCATACCAGCTGGTCCTCGTGCTCAACAGAAGCAGCAACGTTCGAGCAGACAGTGGATTAATCCTTCACTGAACGCGAAGAAGGTCGATATTCTGCCAGGGCCCCGTGGACCTCATGGATTCGGACCGCAGCCGCCCCAGCGACCAGTTGGCTACCGTCCTGACTTCTCGCATCAGGGAGACAAGCGGCCTCGCAGCCCGGATGGTCACCATGTTGCTACTGGCGCTAACGAGATCGTGATCAAGTCGGAGAGGATTCCGGTCAAGCCTCCAGTAGCGAACCGTGATCTGCCCAAGCCTGCTCCAAGCGATGGCAATGTGGCCATGACCGGGGCAGAAGTGGCAGAACGGAAGCGTGAAGAGCGTCAAGATGAGCCACTGGCTAGCCCGACAACCGCAAAGCCTCCTACTGCTGAGGCACCTCCTGAGGAACCGGAGAAGGTTGAAGAGACCAAGGAGCCAGAGGTCATCGAAAAGCGGCGCCCTGTCATCTCGATACCTGCTCGCCGCATCCAACTGCCGCCAAAGGAACCGCTGCTGCCTCTGTCGGATGAGTCTTCGGAGTCAGATGAGGATGAAGACATGGACATTTACTTTGAGCAACAGATCTCGAAGGTCGAAGCTGAGCTTAATAAGATCGAGGACGCCATTGACAAGGCCCCAATGGCCATCATCCGGCGGTACGCGACTGCTGTTCATGAGGCTATGCTGAGCGTGGTTAACGACCCCGTCACTCTGACAAGCCTGCTTGGTGGTATTCCCGAAGGATTCACGTTCCCATGCCCCAAGCCCGCTATCCAGAAGGCCGATGAGGAAATGCCCGATGCCGAGCCGGAGCAGCCGCCGCAGCCACAGCCGCAGCCCCAGCCAGAACCGGAGCCTGCAAAGGAGAAGGAGAAAGACAAGGTTCAGGAGGAGGAAGAGCCACAACAACCGCAACCTCAGCTACAGGTTGTCGAAAAGAGCCCGGCTGTTACGCGCGAACCGTCGGTTCTTCCAACCATCGAAACCGAGGAGAAGGAGGAGAAGGAGAGTGCTCCTTACGTGCCTCCGGAGCCGCAGCCTAAGGTGGAGGAAATGGAGATGGAAAGTATGGCGCCCTTCCCTTCGGTTGAGGAGGAAAGGCCGGCTGCGGAAGAAGAGAAGTCCGCCGAGGAGGCCCAGCAAGCGGTCGACGAAGATGTGGAGATGCAGGATGCGCCGGAGGAGCCACAGCTTGCCATGCCAGTTCCTCGCCGGTCTGTGTCGATAGCCGAGTTGGCCTCAGTGGGTGGGGAAGGCGAGGCTAATCGTAGCCTGTTTGCACCTACGTTCAACCAGGTCGAGATGACTGAGCCTAGCCCAGTTTCGGCCGACGACCAGAGCGAAGATAGGACTGAGGACGATGCTAGTGTCTATGGAAGCGTGGAAGCCGTCCGGCAGTACTCTGCCACACCGCCGACCGACGAGCTGCCGGTGTACAATGTTAAACCGTGGTGGAAGAGCAGACGCGTCAAGAAGATTTGCGAGGAGAACCCCGAGTTCAGCAAGTTCCTTATGGGCCATATTCGCGAGCAAGCTGAGCAGACCAGGCAGAAGCAGCAGGAGCTTCGCGAGAAGTATGCCAAGGACTACGAGGCGTATCTGCGCTTTACGCAGTCGGACGATCCCGCGGCCGTCAAAGCGCGCGAGTACATGGCTCTGGGATCGAAATCGAATGGCGAATCCAAGCCTGAAGGGGGCAGAAGAGCAGCCAGCCGATTCTCGACCGAGCTCGACCTTGACTATGCCATGCAGCAGTCGATGAAGGAGTACCAGGAGAAACAGGAGCGCGAGGAGAGGGCACAGAAGGAAAAGTACCGCAGTGAAAAGGAAGCTGTCATTCCCGAGATGTTCTGGACCGATCGCGAGAAGGAGCAGGCGGCGTTCCGGGATACTTCTGGGCTGCTGCCCCTGGAGAAGCTGGTGTCGGCGTGGCAGGTGGTGCCTTGGCATAACAACTTCACCGAGGAGGAGGAAGAGAAGTTCGAGAAGGCCTACCTCGAGTACCCCAAGCAGTGGGGCAAGATCGCTGAGCAGCTGCCGGACCGCACGTTTGGCACTTGCATCCAGTATTACTATGCGAAGAAGCACGAGCTTAACCTCAAGGAGAAGCTCAAGAAGCAGCCCAGGCGTCGCAAGAAGGGAGGTCGCACGAAGCAGAAAGCAAGCGTGCTCACAACCGAGAATCCCGAAGGCGAAGGCGAGGATGCCGCGGCAGCTGCCAACCAAGAGGACAACGGAGGTACAGGAGAGAGAAGGCGTCCGCCACGCCGTGCTGCTGCTCCTGTGTTCACTAGTGAGGTTAACTCCAATGTCGACTCGGAAGGCAACACGCCAGCTGCCACACCAGGTGGTCGTCGCAGGGCTGGCACGGTGGCTGAAAAGAACAATAACGAAAGCGGCAACGAAACGACGACGACGACCACGAAGAGGGGTGGCCGCAAGGGTCGGCAGACGAAGGCTGAGAAAGAGGCGGCCAAGGGGGCCAAGCAACAACAACAACAACAGCAGCAGCAGCAGCAGCAGCAGCAGCAGCAGCAACAGCAACAGCAGCAACAGCAACAGCAACAGGCGGTTCAGGGAGCCGGCGTTGTGCCTATTGCTGCTGCCCCTGCCACCAAGGCTGGCCGGTCGCGTGCAAACTCGCGGGCTCAGGGCCCCGAGTGGGCATCGCCACAGGCGCAGTCTCTGCCTGGCACGTTTGAGGGCTCTGCGCAGATGCCGCCCATGACAACGGGCGCAGAGCGGCCCATGCCATCCATCCCGGCCACCATCCCCGAGCACGTCGTGTCCATGTCGGCTCCGCCGTCGCTGCGGCCCGAACCCCCGCCGCCTCCAGTAGCACCAACCTTGGCAGCGTTCGAGATGGCTTCCCAGTCGACCTCGACGGCTCCGGAACGCATTCGCACGCCACAGCAGGCGTCGAGCTACTGGAGCGTGTCCGAGGCGACCGACTTCCCGGCGCTGCTGCGTGCCTTTGGCACCGACTGGGCAGCCATTTCTGCGCATATGGGAACCAAGACAGCGACTATGGTCAAGAACTACTACGTCCGGCAAACCAAGGAGGGCGGCAAGCCCGAGTTGGAGCAGATCGCCATGGAGGCCGACGCCAAGCGTGCAAGAGGCGAGAAGCTCCCTGCCCCGCCCACGCCGACCCAAGGCTCGAGGAAGCGGTACGAGGCCCCGGCTGCCGCACACCGGCCCTTGGCAGCTGCCGAACCCGAGGAACCGGCGCCGGTCAAGGTCGAGCCGTCGGCTCAGAACCCTCCTTATGGCCGCTACCAGGTACCCATCGCCCAGGCTGCGCCAGTCTCTCATCCCCTCGTGCAACCAGCTCAGCCTGCCATGTCAGCACCACCGCGTGTCTCTTCTGCCGCTCCACAACCACCTCCGTTGCCAGGCCCAGCTGCTCCTGTCTCGCAGACCATGTCGCCACATGCCTCTCACGCTCTACGCCCTCCAGCCCCTGCCTATGCTCCGTACCCCGAGCGTGCAGAGATCGACCTGAGGGCAGCGCAGTCGGCTGCCCAGGCACAGGCTCAAGCACAAGCACAACAACAGCAGCAGGCTGCGCGCATGTCCCAGAAGCCTCCCGTTCCGGCCGGTGCTTCATCGATGGCCCCCGTCTCGGAGCCCATAGCTCGTCCGGCCCCGGAGAGAAGCTGGCAGACCGATGTCAGCATGCAGTTCTCTTTGCTTGCGCATCAGAACGAACTTCGCAACCGCGAGGCTCGCGAGAGGGAACTGCGGGAGCGCGAACTTCGCGAACGGGAGCTGCGCGAGAGGGAACTACGCGAGAGGGAATTGCGCGAGAGGGAGCTGCGCGAACGGGAAATCCTCGAGTTCGCGCAGCAACAGCAGCAGCAACAGCAGCAGCAACGCGAGCCCGTTGGACCCGGCCCTCAGCCAGTGGACAGGGTTCCTCCTCTGCGTGGTTTGAAGCAGGAACACGAGCCGGGCATGCATCGTGCGGAATCGCCTTATCCGCCGTATCAGCCGACGCATCAGCATCACCGCTCGCTGTCCTCGCGTATTGAGCCGGCTGCCCCTCTGTCGAGGCCGCAGCAGGAACCGCCGCGTTCTGTTATGCCTCCAGTATCCCAGGCGTATGGCTCCATGCGCAGCTTGTTGAGCGAGCCTGTTCCTCCTCCTCAGCAAGCGCCAACCGGGTCGATGGCTGCCGAGCGGCCCATGTCAAGCATGCAGCGGCCACCTGTGTCGGTGCAGGAGCACTACCATGGTATTCCCATCTCAGCTGCGCCGCCTGCTCCTCCTGCTCAACAACCTCCGGCAGCCCAGCCTACTCCCCCTCCTGTCTCTCGTCCTCCCGAGCCGCGCAAGACCAGCAGCCTTATGGCCCTCCTCAACGACGATCCTCCTCCGGCGCCTCCGGCTCCGACCAAGAGAGTTACCGATGTGGCGGCCATCAAGCAAAGCTCTACTCCTCCTCCTCAGTCTATGGTTCGCCAGCCTCCTCCCCCGCCCCCGACTTCTGCGCCCATGGCAGGTCGTCGGGAGCCCGAGCCAGCCTATCCGTACGGACGCAGCACTGCCCAGACCGCAATTCCCCCTCTCAAGCCGTACCATACTCAGTCCCCTCAGCCGCAGCACACCCGCGTGCCGAGTTCTGGAATGGTGTCTGCCCTCGATGCTGCTGCCGAACGCGATCCTTACTACCGGCATGCTTACTCGTCGCACCAGACCAGCGCGTCCAACTCTCCTCAGCTGCACCCGGCACATCACTACGCTCAGCAACCGCAGCAGCAGGCTGCTACGTTGGGAGGTTACCCTGGTCAAGCATCCTATCCGCCAAGGGACCCCAGGGACCCCAGGGATCCTCACGGGTCGCATGTGTCTTCGCCTACCACACAGTACGCTGCGCATCCGTCAACATCGTCGGCTGTGCGCGAGCGTGAACGTGATACAGTTTGGATGGGGTCACAGCAGCGTCCCCTGCAGCCACCCTCGCTACATGGTCAACAACAGCAGCAGCAGTCGCCTTGGATGCCCTCGCAGAAGCCGCCTGCTGCTCAGCCTGCTGTCCCCGCGCAGTCTGCTTGGGGTGCCCAGCACGGTGGTATGCCAACCACGACCAAGCCGCCGCAGCAACAGCATCATGCCTGGCAGTCCCCTGCTCCTACGCCTCAGCCGCAACATCAGCATCCGCTTAGCAACCTGCGTGGCGAGCCACCTCGTGCGGCTGGGGTCTACGGTGCCACTCATGATGTGTCCAGTCCGACCATGGCGTCCCATCACCGGTCAACCGGGTCCATCGGCGGAAGTGCCGGGTCAAGTCTTGGCAGCGCCGCAGGTTCGCGGTATCCTCCTCCAGCCGGCCCCGGAGCCCCACAGGATCCGACTCGTCGCGTTGCAGAGCCTCAGCCGGCCCATCCCGTCCCGTCGGCTGCCGGTCAATCCCAGCCGTATGCTCGATACGCTAACACTCCCGGACCAGCCCAGCAACCACGGGAGCCTCCCCCGACTGTTGGTGGTCCCCGGAGCTATACCCCCGTTAGCAGCGGCTATGCTGTCGCGGCCCCGCAGCCGCAGCAGGCTTATGCCAGCATGTCGGCTCGGGAGCAGGAAGCTGCCGCCGCTCTGCGGGACGTCCAAATGCGTGAGCAGATGCGCGAGGCCCAGATGCGCGAAGCTCACATGCGTGATATGCGCGAGGTACAGTATCATCGTGACGCCCAGCTCCGTGAGCAACAACAACAACAGCAGATGCTCGAAGCCCAGCGCCGCGAGGCCCAATATCGCGAAGCCCAATACCGCGATGCACAACAACAACAGCAGTACCGCGAAGCCCAGTTCCGTGACCCCGCCGCTGCGGCACAGTACCGCGACGTCCAGATGCGCGATGTGCCGCTGCCACAGGACGCCCTCCCCCGCGACCCGAGGGATCCAAGGCTCAACCGAGAGGAGCAGATCCGTCAGGCGCAGTTGCGCGAGCAGCAGCAGCACTATCAGCAGCAGCAGCAACAGGCGCAGGTGCAGTACCATCCTGCGCAGGCGCAACAGCCGCCGCCACAGCAGCAGCAGCAGCAGCAGCAGCAGGCTGTTGGTGCGGCGGGGGTTTTGGGACGGGGGTTGAGGCCTGTTCCGGGGCCGGGACCGGAGGGTGGAGTGTATGACCGTGAAGGGAGGAGGTATTAATCAGGTTGGAGGGATGTGTGGAATATACGGATGGTGCAGCTAAGACTGGGAGGGGATTTTATATTTATTGAGTGGGTTCGACGCGTGGTCGTTAGAGTGGGAAGATGGACAAGTGGGAGGGGGGTTCGCCTTGATATTACATCCTACTACTACTGCTGCTACTGCTTTATGGGGTTTGTGGATGGCGTGGGATGGATGGGTGGATCGATGGATCAATGGATGGAAGGTGTCGGTGTGTTTTTCTTTACATGGTGCCATTTTTTCTCTTGATGAGGGCGGCTGTGGGTTGTAGGGTATATGTGTGTGGATGTGTGTTTGTATGGATCTACCTATGGATGGTTGTCGGGTATGGTGTGAATGAAATGTATGAGTACATATTTACTGTGGGCATGTGATGATGGCTTTGAGGTCTGTGAGTGATGTGTCATTAAACTGGGTACCTTTACTTCTTAAGTGCCTGCAACTTTAGAAATAAGAACATCTCGTACCCTCTGCCCTTTGAGCCTTCACTCCTGTACTTTTTTGAGCTGGACGAGCCTAGGACAAACACTATGTTATGTAGTCCTCTCAAGTTGATGTAACTGGTAATATATCAAATCACACACCGGCTACAATATTGGCATGTGCCAAGGTAAGTGTTTTTAAGCGCTCAGTTGACTTCCTATAAAGAAATGTACACCTTCCTTTGATATATCTAACTAGAGCTGAAGTGAACAGTGACCTGTCTATTGCAAGATGTGAAATCCTTCTGAAGAAGAGAAAAGGAACAAGATAAAATGGGGAATAGGTGCCATCCAGTCTCCCTGCTCAATCGCCGAGCACGACATCATCTGACGGGCCCTCTGGGCAGCTGTTACCCAGATTTTCTCCTCGATCATCAGTTTCGTCTGCAAAAGGTATTCTGGACTCGTAATTCAAAAACCCTTGCATAATCACTACTTCATTGTCCACCGGCAACACCACTGAATTTGAAGCCTTTGATGGCTTCCCACCCCGCCCGGATATTCCTGGGATATTCACTAGCTTTGGAGCAGCTCTCAAATCCGGAAGAGCAAGATGATGCAGGCCGCTTTTACCAACGTTTGGTTGCCAGGTCAACGGAATAAAACAATGCCGTGTGTTCCACTTTGTGGTAGCCAGATTCTTGATGCCAACTGAACAGATCCATCCATCGTAAAACCAAAAATAGAGACGAGAATCGTAAATACCCAGGCTTGACACGGGACGAGATTGCAGTTAGCGCACAATGCGCCTTGCGGTGATGGATTTGGGAAAATCGGGTCTGCTGTCGTTCCTTCTAGCCATTTCTCACGTTGTGGCTACCGAGGACGGATCGAGCAATGTAAATTCTGTGTCTGCACCAGTCCTCGACCAACACAGATGACGAATCCGAGCAATGATTCCAAGCCCTGGACTGACATGCCACATATGGCTGAATCCAAGCCCTGTAATGACATCCCATTCCCCGTCAAGTATTTTCACATCAGAGATACCTGACACACCCGGCACAAGTATGGTGATTCCCTCCTCAGTAGTCTCTCGTGTCAGATCTTCCCAACGAAACACATGAGATATCAAGCTAAAGATATTTACTTTGATGAAAACGAGAAGGAGGGGCGGGCCAGTTGGATGGGTGACCCAGTACAATTTCAGATCACTCCGCTCAATCCAATTCATTGGGTAAGTGTAATGCGCAATGATCTCCTTTGTCACTTTCTGCAAGACGACCCCATCTTCCGTATGCACAAGGAATGCGGCAGAGTCAGGCCTGATAAGCCCATTGACAGCCTTGGTATTGCGGTCAGTCATGCATATGCATTGAAACTTTGATCTTCCAGACTGGTCAAAATGATTTCCTGCCATCCCGGGACAAGGCAGCAAATCGAAGGTAGCAGCTGACGGACTTGGCGGGTGTACAGTCAAGAGCATCTTGACTTGTGTACTCCATTCCAACGCCAAAACACTTTCCTTGGTGACGCCCATATTGCCGTTGCGACTCTTGCAGATGTCGAACGGGTATTTAGCACATGGTTTCATAGACACCAAATCGTGTGATGGTGATGCAGTCTGGTCTCTGACATAACAGATAACCAGAGTCACAGACCTGTGCCATTTGTAAAATCAGACGAGAAGCCATCCCTTAAAAGGGCGGAACATAATCTAGATGTTCTTCTTCCTCTTCCCAGCTGTCATTGTTTGAGCCTTGCTTATCCTCTGTGCGCTCCGTTGAATCCTCCAACTTTAAGTTGCCATTGACAAACACAGCTGGCTCCCACACACTGATCCAATCGCCACCTAGGATGAACAAAATGATACGGTGGTTGTTGGGGGAAAATTTATGGAAGTTAAGGACTCAGGGAACATGATGCGATGTATGGCTTCAATGTCTTCCACGCATAGAGCATTATGCTGTCCTTGGTTTTTGCGGCCAGTATCAGTCCATCAGATGAGGAGGCTAGGGAACTAACTGCGACTTTTGTTGAACGCTGTTGTTGTAGGATCCAAGCGTCGAATACCATAAGCTTCTTTTTGCAAGCCACTGCTAACAGAGTCTGCTGGTCCGGGTTCTCGTTGAATATAAGGCTGTTCACAGATCCCGAACCGCTCAGGTTGATGAGCTCCTTGATCTGCTGACCGTGATTGTAATATGACATAAACAAGCGCTCCCCGTTCACCACCGCCGCAGCGACTCTCTGAGTGTAGCAAACCTCCATCAGGAGGTACCACTCAGAGCAAGCCGTCCCAAATGACTTGGATAGTTGTTTCCAGTCGATCACCGTGATTGAATCTAGCAAAGCACCATTGGCCTTTGTTCCTATTGCGCGAAAGGTGGCATCAACTCAACCGATA